>JARKIA010000227.1:0-283688 GCA_029289565.1 Mycena galericulata
TCAACCTCAGTATCATAAGAAACAGGTGGCCACAAAACCTCACAGAACTCGCTCCAGAAACGAGGTATCCTGAGAAGAGCGTTTGAGAATCAAGTTCATGATTGAAAGCAAGAACTCAGATTAAAAGTCCGTACTGATTGTTGACAATCTTCTTGAAGTCGCCCGATATAATCGGATATATTGAGCGCCTCGGCGAGGTCCGTGTCGTTGGTATTCACAAACACGGAAACGGTGTCGCCATAGACGACCACCGGGCTTTTTTCAAACTTGTCATCTGTGGGGAGGTGGTTCCGAGGATCTAGGAAGGAAATGAAGGACGAGGTCAAAAAAATCAGATTGTAAAGACCTACCAGAGCGCCGGGATTGTCGCATCAACATGCCATCGGTCATGTACTTTAGGACGGTCTTGTCGCTGGTACTGTCCTCGAAACGGATAGAATACCCGACCTCGTAGCGGGCGCTACGCCATCCATTTTCAGCAAAAAGAGCCAAGTCGGAAGGGTAATTCAGGGCGTTGTCGCACGCGTGGGGGGACGGGCGGGGAGGGCATCTTCTCAATGATGCAGGCGGATCTGGTGCTCAGCTGCATGGAGATGTTAAGACGAAATAGAGCTCCGAGTGGGAAGTTTGGGACGAGCGGCATCTTGGGAAGAAACTGAAAAGAAAAGCAGGGGAAGTCAGCGCTAGTCAGCAGTGAAGGGGTGCGTGAAACGAATGATGTGCGTAGATAAAAGGTTTTAAAGTATCGATTGAATGGTTTGAGGACGGGCGAAAAATCGAGCCCGGGCAAGTCAAGTGGCGAACACTTTGAGCAAAGGATAAGATCCGAGAAGATCTCAACAGGAATGAAACAACACGTACATCTTATTTGAACCAAATATGAACTTGGAAGCTGTATTGGGTCACGAACGAAGGCGAGCACAAAACGACGTGAGGGGTCCCAAATATCAAAGCAAAGGAAACAGAGAGATCGGGCTCACAGAGTCAAAGATAACGGGTTGGGAATCTGGTGGATGTGCAAAGCATCCATGTATAAGTAGAATGTGGATGTGGGGGTTGAATGAAAAATGTGAGGAACCCACCTTTTATAGATTGGCCCGGATAAAAATGGGCCAACTTCGTGAGACGTTATCCGTGTATCAGTCGGATGGTGGGGGCGCCAGCGGGTCAGTTGAAGGAAACACCCTGAAAAGTAATGAGTTCAAAAGCTCGCCGCTGAGCTTCGACGGGAAGCACGGTAGCAACGCACACGTACTATAACTTCAATATTCCAGATTTCCACTTGGTATCTGCAGCCCTCAATATCAAGTCAATCTTGAGTTGATTTCAGGCAGGGAGAATCCCTTGGGCGCTGGGACTAGTCTCGAACACATTTTCCTGCTCGCTATCCCCGACTCCCGAGTGAATGAAAACCAAGATGAAATGAAAATAATGACCAAAGGAACGCGAGGGAACTTTAATCCGAGTATCTGAATATTTGATCAATGGTGAATCAAAGGAGAATGTATGGGGCTGAACTTACCAAGCAAAATTGGTGCTTGAATCGTACGTTGGTTGCGCTGGGCCCCCGAATCCTGCCACACGGAAAACCAAGACGGGCATCGCGTGTATGAGTCACGGATGGGAAGAACCTGGTGATGCACCCGGAGCCGAACCTGAAGTCATGGGCGAGCCACCAAAGTGTGCATCCTGCGAGGGCTTGGAAAGTCATCAATGGCGATGAGGAACAGGAACACGGTCTGCGCGGTCATCTCGCGCACCAGGCCCTCGGGGCACGCATGTATGGCGTGCTCGCCTTCCTCGCCCTGCCCCAGCTGCACCAAATCGAGCGGCGGCGCCCTCCAGCAGCGTAACCCCATTCTCGAGCTGGATACGAAAGCTGGTGGAGAGGAAGCGCAGGATGCGCATGCGCTCGCGGTTTCGAGGTGGTGGAGGGTCTCGCGTACGGCGCACGTCTGGAAGTAGGTTCGGAGGAAATATCCGTACGGTGTACTGGCGTTGACGAGGCATTGCACGTGGGATGTAGAGCACGATCCAGGTATTGAAGCCCGCGGCGTAACGCACGTAACCCGCGAGGGCGTGGAGATGGACTCTTCCAATGCACACAAGGATGAGCGTTGTGGACGTCGTTGATCACGGAGCAAGGGATGCGGAGGTAGCGGAACTGAGATTTACGCCAGCGAGCAACCGGCGTGCATGAGTCAATCTGGAGTATGCCTCCCCGCAGCGATGCCATATGACTGCTCCTTGCACGCCAGTTCCCATCGCCTCGCCAAGTTTCAGTGAGTATCAGGAGCCGCAGCTGCAACCTCGTCGCAGCTGCACACGCGACATCTGAGTGCGGATTCGCGTTGGCGGAACGCATGCGGCTTGGACTGCGGATTTGTTCTGCGTGGCGGGGAGGTGTGCGGTAACAACGTAGTCATTGCGTGTCTGAGCACTGGCGCGCGTCCCTCTGGAGTGAAATGCGCCAGTCTGTATTACGGTCTGGCCCATTAGTGAGGATGAAGCTGCAGGGAATCGAAGTTCGCACTTCAACTCCACCGATAGCCTCGCATACCGTGTGTACATCTGCATACAGTAACACGTTGTCCTCCATCTGCGCGCGACGTTGACTCACGCCGCTCACCAGAATACTACTTGTGCACGCTGGCGGTGATGACCACAGACGCCTGCAAGATATACGAGGTATAGTCAGTCTCAAATCGGGCAGACCGCTCGCTTTGACCCGAATCGCACCGCAGATCGAGTGGAAAGTCCGCAATGACATTAGATGTCCCCAACAAAGTTCGCATACCTTTGATATATTGTGTAAAAGTCTCGCTTTCGCCTCCAAGCCATTCCGACTCCCGGGAGCCGTGAAGCAACGAAGCTGCATGTGCTCCTTCGATGCGTCATATATATCTGAGTTTTGAAAGCAGTTCAAGCCGAGATCCAAGAAGTGCTGAGACTAAGGTTAAGTTGAGGATGCGGATCAGTACATAAGTTAAGGCCAGAAAGAGTGGACATAAGTTGCGAGTGAGCGAGAGATGCGAGCTGATGCGAGCCGGGGATCAAAGATTTGTTTGGTTGCACAAACAAATTGACATCTCCCGCCGCCTCGTCAACGCCCGCACGCGAAGATGCTGCTCGAGCCTGAGGTGTGTCTCTCCTCTTTTCCCACCGTATAAGTAATTTTCTTGTTTTACTTTAGTTCTGGATCCTCGGGGAGCCCTGCTCGGTAACAACATCAACGACTCTCTCGCTAGTGCAGGCGCTGGAAGATGCGCGCCAGGCTTCCGCTGGACCTACGATGCTTCTCGTCAACTCGTTTGAAGGCCACAGTGGTGAAGATAGGTGACGAAGGGCAACGAGCGGGACGCGCCCGATTTTCAATGCGCGGGAGCGGAGTTTTGGGGCGTTCAGGGCGTGCCCGTTGATGCGAGAGCGGCTTCCACTACATGGAACCTATATCCTCGCAGAGTGCTGAGGCCTGAGGGTCTATGGTTCACCACGAAGATGCTACTTGAGGTGCGTCTCTCCACATCATATTTCTTATTTTGTATTTTATTATATTGCAGCTCCCCAATCTCGGGTGCCGCCTGGTGACGACATCTACGACGCTCTCGGTGGTGCGGCGCTGGAAGACTCAATGGCTTTGCTGTCGTGGCTGGTGTTGAACGTTGAACATGCGTACGGGTTTCGGTAAGTCCGTCCTGCTGCTGCTGCAGGCCGCTGAGTACGCGACAGCCCTCTCTGCCTGGTTCATCCTCTACATTCCTGCGCCCGCTGCCTCGCCGGCGCCAGCGCCCCGTACACCTACTCTTCCGCACACTCACCGGAGCGTTAGCGATGAGGGTGCGCCGTCGGGGGGTAGCCCTGTGCACGGGCGGGATGCTCACGCAGGAATTGCTGGGGCGGTATAGCGTGATTATCGTGGATGAGGCGCACGAGCAGACGCTGCGCACGGATTTGCTGCTAGCAAATTTGAAGCGAAGGGGAAGCAGCAGAAGGAATGGAACCCGCTCCAGGTCGTCATCATGTCATCATGAACGTGACACTCGACGCGAAGAAGTTCAGCCGCTTCATCTTCAAGTGTGTTCCCGCACTTTCCTTTCTCTTACTCCAAACTTACTTCTTTCTTCGACAATCCAGCGCAAAGATCATCTACGTCAAGGGTCGGTAGCATCCAGTCAAGATCTACCGCTGCACGCAGGGGCAGACGGACTATGTCGACGCCGTCCTGCGCACCTTCTTCCAGATCCACGTCGACCAACCACTGGGCGATGTCCTCATCTTCCTCCCCGGGCGGGAGGACATCGAGAGCCTCCGAAAGGTGATCGAGCTCCTCGCGCGCCAGCTCCGCGGTGCTCATTGTACCATGTACGTCACCCTCCAAGGCGCGCAGACGAACCACGTGTTTGCCGTCGTGCCCTGCGGTGCGTGCAAGTGCATCGTCGTCGTCGTCGCGACAAATATCGTGGAGACGTCGGTTACGATCCCCGGGGTGCGGTACATCGTCGACATGGGGAAGAGCAAGGAGAAGCGGTACATTGCGGGGAGCACCAGCGGCCGTGTGTCTCTCTTTCTCTCTTTGTCTTTTTTTTAAAAAAAATCGGCGCCTGATGCCCTGTAGGCTTTGATGCACTGCTCACACACGACATCATGCAGTCGAACGCGCTGCAGCGCGCAGGGCGTGCGGGCCACGAGGGCTGAGCCCGAAATCCGGTGCTGCACCCTCGCGCAGGCGATGCTGCAGCTGCTCTGCTTTGAGCAGGACATCCAGGAGCTCGAGCTCATGGACACGCCTGACGTCGACGCCGGTGCGCTCCCCCTCCCCCCTCTTATTGTTACTTCGCAACTAATTCAGAACAAACCGACGCAGTATCGTCGGTGCTGCGCACCCTCTTCCTCCTCGGCGCGCTCAACTCGCACCCCGCGCTGATGCCGCGCGATGACTGCATACCTGTGCACCCTTACTGCGTCCAAGGGGCTCGCGTGCACGGCGGAGGTGCTCGATGACATCTCGCTGCTCGCACCAGAGCCCCGCTCTTCCTGGATGCAGTGGACAAACGCGGCGCAATTGCGGACGTGCGGCACAAATTCGTGTGCCCCACGGGGGACCACCTCACCCTGCTCAATGATGTGCAGGCGTACCGCGCTGTCGGGAGCAACAGCGCGGGCGAGGGACGGGGACAGCAGGGAGAAAGGGGCGGAGAAGATTGGGCGCAGGTGCACTTTGTCAATGAGCAGATGCTGCGCGAGGCGGCATGGATCTGGGATCAGCTGCGTGAGTGCTGCACTTGGGCTGGCGGACGAGCTGCGGGGTCAACTTGGATTTCTGAAGTGTCGGTTCGATTAAGCCGATGCGCACAACGGCAATAATGGAGATCTTGTTCGGGTCCTTCACCTTTCTTCCATTGTACATATAGCTAGTAGACAAATCTATGAAACTTGCACCTACAAAAGGACAGCGAGGCATAGGAATAATTGCCTATTCAAGTATCTCAGAAGCACCCATTTTTCTCCTTTTATGGAATGTTTGATTCAAGATCTGTGGACCATCTGCGGGGTCCGCAGATTCAAAATCTGCGGACCCCGCAGATGGTCCGCAGATCGTACGGAGATTATTGATCTCCGGGTGATCTCCGGACCCCGGAGATCATACGGAGATCAGCAGAATATTTTGAATATTCCGGCCATCTACGGGGCCCGTAGATGGCTGGAATATATCACGCAGATTATTGATACCCGTGCAATCTCCGGGCCATCTGCGGGGCCCGGAGATCATAGCCTGCCCCCAGTGGTATGAGCATGACTGGGCCACCCCTGACGCGGACTGAAATGCGAAGGAGAACTCAGTTGACCCTCTTCACAAGTCATCACTCATAGGTTACAAGACGTTGGCCATTCGAAAACTCATGTCCAAATCAGCGTATGTCAGCAATCCTAGCCTGCCACTCCCGAAATCGTACCCACCGCCGGCCGAATCGGGCCCACGAGATGCAGCGCAATGAGCAAAAAAAAAAAAAAAGGAAAATCGGTGGACGATATCACGTGGTCACATGGGAGTAGCAGAAATCCGAAATGTGGTGGAAAATCAAGCTCCAGATACTTGTCGACCGTCGCCTGGGCGCAGCAGATCGATGTGCTTGCCCTCGCAGGCGCGTCGACTACCTCAACCATATGTTCCTCGTCCTCACCGACTGTGCGGTCAAGGATGGACTACCATGTCTGCGCACTTCAAGACGATAATGCACACGGTGGGTGCGTCCCACCCACCCACTTTTCTGATCCTCATACTGCCAAATTTTCTAACTACTCGCGCAGGGTGTTCAACGCCATTTCTCGCCACTGCACTGTTCCCCGAATCTCGCTCAGCAAGAACCAAGACAAACGTGATGAGTGCGGTTCTTGGATGCACACGAGCTCTTCAATGCACCTGGACCCGAAGCCGCGCGTGCGCCACCGACGCGAATCCGCCTTGGGCATGGCACGTACGGCTGCGGCAAGCGGGCAATTCAAACGAACGATTCAAGTGCCGAGTTGGTCAGCCTCTTCCCTTGCATTTTTTTGTTCACTTAGCTCTAGACTACATTTACAAATATTCGCTCCAAGAATTTCAGGCTCAGCCTTTTGGTTAGTGCATTCATTTTATCCTGTTTTGTTCCCATACTGACTTGAAGTCTGGCATACTAGTCAGGATCGGGTTCAGACTTTTAGTCCGGACGCGTGCAGATTGATTCTGGGCGTAAACAAACTCCACCTCGACCAAATTCCCGGCCCAGGTCCTCACTAAAGTCAGTATAGTACACATCTGCAAGTATGTCAGCAAGCTATTCTACGGGGTGCCGTATTGAGTGAGAGTATACATCCAGGCTTCTGTCATATGTACTTTTTCTGCGTATCCATGAGGGTCAATAAAATCATGGCTTTGGAAGATAACTTATTGTCTCTGACCAAGGGTTTCATCTTGATTCCTGAGCGCTTGTGGTCATGTGGAGTCGGGAACGATCACTGATTCAGAGATAAACAAAAGAAAACATTCTTCCCACTCACGTTCGGTCTGCGCTGGTTTAGCTGGCAGCGGCTGAGACTTTATCTTACTCAACTCTTCCGGTCTGCGGTCTGCGCTGGTAGCTTACAACTGGCACCGGCTGCCTTCGGATCAATCTGGCTTCGGCTAACTCTCCGTTTCGATCTCGACCCTCAAACTCGGCCATCCAGCTTTCGGAACCTTGAGAAGAATACTGTGGAGGATATGGAGATTGGATCTGTGGTATGTCTGACTCATTTCTCCTGCAATTATTGAGCTCATTTCTCAGCTGCAGTCTGCACCAATAGCGAGGCCGCTCAATCCACCAATCTCTGTTCGTGGTCTGCGCTGGTCCAGCTGGCAGCGGCTGCATTCGGTTTTGGGACGGCTACAATCTCGCTCCAATCTTGGTCTCTGTTCGTGGTCTGCGCTGGTTCAGCTGGCAGCGGCTGCGTTCGGGACTGGCCCCGATCTCGCTCAAACCTTGATCCTGTTCGTTGTCTGCGCTGGTTTAGCTGGCTGCGGCAGCGTTCGGGACTGAGATGGCCCCAATCTCGCTCAAATCTTAGTCTCCGTTCGTGGTCTGCGCTGGTTTAGCTGGCAGCGGCTGTGTTCGGGACTGGCCCCGATCTCACTCAAATCTTGGTCCCTGTTCGTGGTCTGCGCTGGTCTAGCTGGCAGCGGCTGTGTACGGTCCTTAAACAACACACTTTACCTCTTGGTTTTCCATCTCAATCCTCAAATCCCTGGACCATTCAATTTTGCAACACGGATAATTATGCAAATTGAAGATTGGACTGCTGGTGCGTCTAGCTTCTTCTTTTTCTCTGCTATCATTGAGCTCCTTTCTCAGTTCCGTTGCTCTACAGGCTCCTCGCTGCCCCTTGACTTGTGTCACCCTCGATGTTATCGATCACCCGCCGCGTGGAATGCGCCTCAGCTGTCCTCGGCGGTTCGCTAGCCTCGCACCTCATACTCCGCCCTTCCATTACAACACCATGGTATTTCACTCATCATCGCCCGACACTACCGGTCGCCGCCCTTGCCTGCACGCTTGCCATGAATCTGAGCGCGCATTCAGAGCCGAACAAGCACTTCGGCGAGCATTTTTACAAGGACGACTTCAGCACGTTTTTGACTTCCTGAGCCTGCGGAAGCTCTCCTCCCACCCTAACTCGCTCGACTAATTCTGTGCTAGCCTTGCAAAACACTGGTCCTTCGAGGTGCGCACACGAAGGAGGGTCTCGTCCCAGTCCCGCGAGCGGCATATCGTGCTGGGTGTGCACAAGGTACCAATACTTACCTTTCTATTTTTCGATGCTGACCACCACAGGCTTGCAGGTCTACCTCTCGAGGACCAGCTCTGGGCGGCAGACACCAAGCAGCAGAAACCCGATCGCATACGCGACACTGAGGTCGACAGCGGGCTAGGAATCAACAATGATCCGTACGTGTCTTACCCCACCCACAGCTCGGAGAAAGAGGACACCGTGGGCCGGCGGCGGGCACAGCGGGCCCTTCAGCAACTCTTCCGTTGCACCCCCTCTCGGCACAGGTTACTGTTCCAGTGCGCCATTCACACGCCACAGCTCTATTTATGACCTAACGGTCTTGCAGATCGTTTCCTACAGGACCTTCATAAACTCAATTGTCAGCCATGTTTGTGGTGTGCTGCTCGCAGCTCGGATCTTGCTCACATGTATGTCGAAACTGCAGGAGGTATAATTCGACCTTTGCTGCGTAATATATTGTACTGACTTTTTCTAGGCCTCCACAGCCCCGCATTATTGGCAGCTCAATTGGTAGTGGCCCTTGTTCCTCCCTATGATTCTCGAGTCGTAGGAGAGAAGTACTACCGCAACAGTGACTTTCTGATGCCGGGACTGGCCATGCAAGTCCTTTCCCAGAAGGTGCCCAGCTAAAACTGATGAATGTCACAGAGATGGCGCGAAGAATTGGGAGGTAGACACATACGGATGCGCGTACATACCCTGTACCGGTGCGAGAGTGCGTACGCATGTACATGCTGTGCAGGATGGCGCCACTCCAGTGCGAGTGGTGTTGCGAGTGGTGTGCATGGGCATGTCCAAGTCCGGGTGCATGCATGCAGGAGTCTGCGAGCGTTGGTGCAGTTGATGCCTCGGTTCAGAATGATGAAATTCAAGAAGGAAAAGAGCTGAGTTGTGAGCGAGGTTGTCCGAGGGTTGCGAGGTGATGCGAGGTGGTTGTGGTAGAGACGCACGACATAAACTTATGGCGTTGGAAGAGCGTGGTCATTGCAACATGGTCATTATAGACTTCGATACCGACTCCCATCAGATGTGCGTTCGTCTTCGTCCTGCATATTCTAGGCTCATCGGCTTTGCAGTCCTGCTTTTTCAGTCATCGGAGATCTGATGAAGGTTTTGGGGTCCGTCCCAGGTGTATTCCATCCTGCATCTCTCCTCAAAGTGCTGAAAAAGTCCTCCACAGTTCATGTCATTCATGGGGGAAATCACGACGGTTGCAGTGAGAACCGTGAAATCGTCGAATATGCGAAATCTGTTTTGACGACAAGGATGTCTCGCCCACCGCAGCGCATGCCAATGCCGAGGCCGGCAAGCCCACCTTGAATGCAGCAAAGATGTTCGCCACCATCTCGACGCACTTCAATAAGCTCGCTCTATCGCGCAAGTTGCGGATCGGCTTATTTGACTTTTACGCTGCGCTGCTCACAAAACTCGGCTCCGCCTTTGTGGAGGTGCAGTAGGCTTTGATTGTCTCGCATTTCACGGTGGATGTGGTCGTCGGGCTGCCGGGGCGAGCTTTGCGCATGCGGCATGAGGGTTTGCTGGTGCGCGCACTCGTGGATGTGCTGCTCCGTGACCTAGTGGACGAGCGCATGCTGAGCGAGCAGGGGCAGATCGGCGCCATCTGCGAGCTAGCTAACGTCTACCTGAAGGGGTGGCCCGTGATGCCGGGGTCCACCGCGCCTTAAACTCAATGTCTACCAGCCGACTTTGGGTTCTATGCGCAGATCTCGGACCCAACGCACAGGAAGCGGTCGTGGAACCAGGAGCACGGACCCGACTTCGATATCTGGTCCCTTGAGAACCAGTGCGTCCTTTCTTCCCTTCCTCCCCACCTCACTAATTCTTTGCTCACAGAAATGATCAAGGGCAGCCACCATACCTCAACCAGAACCCGCTCCGGGCGCTGTAGCTCATCATGAACGACGGCACGTCGGCAATCGCGAACCCCGAGAGCCTCCGCCGTCTTCAACAACTACCTCGCCAAGATGCTCGAGGTCGACACAGAGAAGCGCCGGAACGCGTCCCGCTTCCGCCTCCCCCGACCACTCCGGCCCCACCTCCGCAAACGGCTCTGTCACCGCCTCGGGCCATGGCGTAGCAGGGTGCTCCACAAAATAAAGCGGGTGCGGCAGGTACGCGACGCCAGAACGGGGTTATTCGGCAGCGAGCGCGGCGTGGGCCAGTGCTGCATCTACGCACGCCTCCGCCTCCCCTTCCAGCACCACACCTGCCTCCTCCTCGCCCTCTCCTGCGTCCTCACTTCCCACTTCGACCCCGCCCTCCTTCCTACGTTGCGCCCGTGCTGGCGCCGCTTCGTACAACGCGCCCATGTGCCCGGTACGCTGGTCTGCGGCACGGGTGTCCTGCCGAAGAACACACAGAGCAACACCCCGTACATCGGGCCACGGTCGCTTCCCACTTTGCCCTCTCACTCCTCCAGGTACCCTCATATCTGTGCTCCTCTTGCTCGCCCCCCTCCGCATCCGCATTCCGATCGCCTTCGCCAACACATCCCTCGCTCAGCTATGTGCAGCTCGTCAAGTTGCTGGAGAATCTGGCCAAGCTCGTGATCCCCCCTCTTCGGGTCCCTCATGTCGGATCGCTGTACTACGGCCTCGACCCCACTGTCCTCGGACGCGCCCACGCACCCGCACTCGCTTGCCCTCTCCGCTGTTAACACGTTGCACGCCATGCAAGAGGCGCACTCCGCCTTCCTCTTCACGCTCCCTCCCTTTTTTCTTCTTCTCCGGTGTCTGCGTGTGCCGTGCCGGGTTCTATTGCGGGCAGGTGTCTTGATTTTGCGTGCACTTGCGCTGTACAAGTGGATGTGGGGTGTGGTTGCAGATTTTCACGTTGTGTTGCGTTGCTTTGCCTTATACTCGTACTGCGGCGGTCAGCGGTCGGCCATCGGCGGCATGTACTGTGCGGGACGATGGTCGGGCGGTGTGCATGGGGATCGGGAGGCCGCCCTGGCACGACGAATACTGTCATCATGCAGCGCAACTGCCTTTCGTCTGAGACGCGAGTCTCGACGATTGCCTAACCTTCTTCTCCCTTCTCCCTTATCTCTCTTTCCTATCCCATCTCCCAAACACTAACCACCCCCTCCCAGTCCTCGAAACCCCCATCAACGACCTCCTCTCCGCCATCTCACCTCCATCAAACCAGTCTGCGCAGTCACCCTCGCAACCGCACGCACTGCACCCCACCTCCGCGTCTGCATACGCAAGTTCAACGCGCTGCTCGGCATCAACAACGCAGCGGGCAAGTGCAATGCGGACGCGCACAGTCTAAGTATCCGCACGCATCAGAGCCGCATACGTGTGAGCGTGCTAAGTCGTGGGACACCGATGCTGCCGCGCGTACGGAGTGTAAGGGGTGCAGGGACGAGGGAGCGCATGCAGGCGAAGAAACGGGGAAGCAAGGAGGAGAGGAGGAGGGGGATGCGGAAACAGAGACGGCGGGGAAAGACGAAGCAGGGGACGACGAAGGCGAGTGCTTCGACTCGAAGCTGATGGCTCAGCACGGGTGTGCGTGGGGGGTTATTCTTTGGCGATGGAGCGAGCACGCTTGAGGACTGAAAAGAAATATGTACTTGAAGAGTCAGTGGAATTCTGACAGAGTTTCTAAGCATGACTGACTTCGGGAGCGTCCAGCAGGGAGTTGGATTGGCTGTGAAAAACCTGGCGCGAGAACATGCGAAGAGATATAGCCCTCGCAGCCCACACTGTGTGATGCGAGACGATGCGAGTCTGGGGGATCAAAAGAACCTCAACTCTTTCATTGCTTCTAATCCAGATTGCATGTCCTTACATAGCCTCTCCAATGTATCTTGAGGAATGCTGTGAATCTTGGATTGCTTCATAATACACAAAACAACAGGTGAGGCATAGGAATAATTTCCTATTCAAGTATATTAGAAGCACACATTTATTCCCTTTCCTGGGCTGTTTGGCTTAAGATCTGCGATCTACGGGGTCTGCAGATCTTACAGAGATTATCGATCTGCGGGTGATCTCCGGGCCACGGAGATCATACGGAGATCGACGGAATATCTCACGGAGATAATTGATCTCTGTGCGATCTCCGGGCTATCTCCGGGGCCCGGAGATCATAGCTTGCCCCCAGTGTGGATGATGAAGCCATAAGGATAAATGAGTGAAGTATAGATAGACAAGCAATAATTAAAGGTAGCGATTAGAGAACATACCAAGGTGGCGGTGGCGTATTTATACACAGCGCAGGGGTGGCTGTGTGTGGACAATACCCTCAGCAAGATAATGGGCAAAGAGGGTTAATAAACACACACCATTGAGCAACAATCAGGCAGGAGGGGCTCCAAAACAAGACGATATGCAAGGCACGAAGTCGGGGCCAAGACAATGGGAAACCAGCCTAGCGACGCGAAGTCAACTAGCCTGTCAGAAGCAGGAAGGTTGTGACGCGGTGTCAACAACAAGCACGACATGGAAGTCAGCACTGAAGGGACGAAGGGAGAGCACCACATCATCGGACTCGCCAGCGAGGTGGTGGTGGACAAAGAGAAATGAATGATAGGATCATTCTGTGGAAACTTGCAGCACCGCTTTCAGAAGAGGCCAAAGGACAGATCACAGAGATCAGTTTAACTCAAATCTCCACAAACATGGGTGTGCGATGAGACGGTGGCTCTCGAAGTAAGGCGGGAAATGTAATAGTAACTGCTAATGCGAGTGGACAAACGAGCTATCCACTAACAACACCAACAACTAATAAATCTCTAACAACCTATCGCTCCTCTTGTGTGAGTGCCGATGTGAGGGTAGTTCGGGGTTTGAATCAACAATTAGTTGACCCTATAGCTAGTCTGTACTGGTAGACGGCTTGCTTTGATCACTAAACGGCTAAGGTGTCTTAGCCGGGTAAGGATCTCCTGGTTTGTCTGGGTAGTTCTGGTCTTATTTCAAGACTAATGTGGTACAATGAACAGAATAATAGTAGTTTTACGACACAAGGTCAGGTTTGGGTGTCTAATAGACGGGTTTGTGGTTATACACCAAGATTTGGGCGGCTTTCGGCCTCAAGTGAGCTTTCGACTCAATATGATTCAACGAGACAACTGGTTCTGGCGGCTTTCGGCCTTAAAAGAGCTTTCAACTCAGTACTGATGTTCGGCTTTCGGCCTTATTCAAAGGGTTTTCGACCCAGTTCTCGAGTGCTTATATTTTTAGAGTGCATACGGCTGCACGTGTACCTGTGCTTTGATGGGCACAATTCCCTTTTTCAGTAGTGATGAGAACTACGGGCAATGCCGTGTGACTATGTCCATCATGACAAGCCACAGATCAACCGATGACGTGGGCCACGTCAGCAACGTCCCCGCCACCTCCCCGCCCTCCAGACGCTGTCTCCGACGTCATTGCATGGCATGTTTATACCGCTTTAACGCTACTTATCTGCAATAATATATGGATGATAAATTCCTAATACCCTACACCACTGATTTAGTCAAGAAATGCAAAAGAAATGAGCAAGAGGTTGGTCTTGTTGTCACCGGGCATGATGAGCACAGAAGGTTGTCCACAACATGGGCGGTATGTGTCGGGAGGGTGACTGATGGTTGGCTGATGTGACGAAAAAAGTTCTGACTACTCGAAAAGGGAATTGTGCCCATCAAAGCACAGGTACACGTGCAGCCGTATGCACTCTTACAGCTGTTTCCGAAAAGCTTGAGACAACGTGAAAATTTTTGCTCGCAACCAACTTTTGATCGCATGTTAAGGATTACTGTTTTGGGATGAGCGGGCCGAGGCCTGTCAGTATCACGCGCCCTATTATGACGTTTTCGAGATCCGATTCTCCAAGTTAGTAGCACAGTGTCATCGATCAGTGATACTCTCTTCCTTGTACATGGTCTACCGTGCCATCAGCGACCACTTGAAAGAGTGTGCATTATGGCTACTGGAAGCCGGCCACATAACAGAGGATGTTTGCGACCTCCTCGGAGTTTCACAGGCTAGCTTGCACCGGTGGAAAAGGAATCACGAGGACTACGGCTCTGTGCGACCACCTCCTAACCCCCTTCATGGTCGACCTCGCATTCTGAATGCAGATCAGACGCACGATCTCCTTACCCTTCTTTCCGAGGCTCCCGAAATGTATCTTGACGAGATAGATCATGACACAAGACACGGGCATCTCCCGCACTGCGCTCCACATGCTTATCAATGATTCCGGTCTCACATACAAGATTCTTCGGCGGGCTGCATCCGAACGCGATGAGGTGGCTCGCACCGAGTGGAAACATCTCATACAAACCAGTTTCATCTCGTCCATGATTGTTACGGCCGACGAATCAAGCAAGGACGAGCGAACAATCTTTCGGAAGCGGGGGCGTGCTCCTCGAGGGCACCGTGGAGAAATTGATGCAGACTTTGTCCGTGGGGAACGGTTTAGCATTCTTGCTGCCATCACAATTGGGGGGTATCTTGGAACACGGTGATTTGTGTGCTCGTAAACAGTATGGGAATCAATAACCTCTAATATCCAACTTTGCGGTGTACGGATATAAGCGATAGCGTATATCAATCAACCAACAAAACAACTAGGATATAAGTTGCTATGCCCAGTGAAACCGACGAGTGTCAGTCCCCTGCTCAGAGCCTTGTGTAAGGTTGAGGGGAAAGGTTTTATTATAGTAGTGGTTTTATAGAGTGTTGTTGTTATTAGATAAATCGTTTGGTATGCACCAGAACAATATATCCAAAACTAAGAGATGTAAAGCTTCACAGCTATGAGACACAACAAAGCACAGATGACGTCCAAGAGGACAGTGGGCTCAATACCCAAGATTCGGACAAATATCCGACCCGACGTTACTCGGATATAACAATTCCCAACACAATTCCAACAGTTCCAATCACAATCCAATATCCCAATGCAATTCCCGTACACAGTGTTCTCGTACGCAGTGTTCTCGTCAAAGGCGGTGTTCTCAATTTCCGTACACAGTGTTCTGATTCCAATCCCAATGCAATACAATTCCAAAATATACAGGTTTCACAAGCCACTATCCTCTATTATGATAGTGCGCAACTGAAAGCCTCGGATCTGACCCTAGCGCAAGCTTATAGCCTACTAGTCGTGGGTGGATACCGTGACCTTCAACTACAACACCGTCCTACTTAAATACAAACCCCAGAACAAACATGTACAATTCGGATATAAGCATAAATGAGCCAATCTTCCGTATATCCGTCGGATGTCTTCCGTGGTATTGCTATTCCCATCGTCCTGATTGGTTGCTGAACCTTATCACGCCATAGTATCGCCATTTCCGAGTCAGCAAAATGATCATAAGCATCAGTCATCCTTGTCTTATGACTATTTCACATGCATTATCTTGATGAGGGACAAGATCCCTTATGTCCTAGTCGTAGACTAGTCTCCCCTAAGTTATCAGTCCAATACTGAATAGTATAGGTCCGTAGCTTTCGATTGATACCCAATATGTGTTATATCCAAGAATGGGTTCCTAGTAGAAGCACCATCTTGACCTGTTTAGGTTATACCGAAGGTCCGGTATATCACGGATATAAGCTCTTGGCATCGGAACAACTCGGAATACGGGGTTTCCGTATATCCGGGAGTCACATGACCTCGTCGCGTACGCGTCCAACATCACAACATAACCAAAGATAATGCGCATCAACCCAAGTCACTAGTTGGTCTTATATCCAACCTGACGATTTGAGTGATATAATACCCATTGATGTTTAATGGACTGCACAAACCCCTACATGTTTCGGAGCGAGCACTTGCCAGTCACCTCGGCGTATTACCCCCTTAATGACCCGTTACTCTGTGGTAATAGCCCAACTAGCTACTTCTGGGTCTCAGTACTAGTTCTGGATATAAGACAATATAGCGTTTGAATGATATAAGGAAATCACAAAAAGTGTG
This sequence comes from Mycena galericulata, assembly GCA_029289565.1. NCBI lineage: Eukaryota > Fungi > Basidiomycota > Agaricomycetes > Agaricales > Mycenaceae > Mycena > Mycena galericulata. The sequence goes on from JARKIA010000227.1 coordinate 16,249, forward strand.
CGTTTCACTAGTAGTCATTTACAAGGCTTATCAACGGATTGTTTCCGGATCAGTGGATGGCGACGAGTTTTTCAACTTCATTGTCAATGACATTGTATGTTATTCCTTTCTGCACCACAGCTGGCCAATTATCTGATGTCAAAAAGCTCCCCAAGATGAATGCCTTCCCTAACGACAACAGTGTATTGATCCTCGACAATTGTGCAATTCACAAAAGTAAATATCTACGCGAGATGGTGGAGGCACAAGGTAACTTCTCCTTCACCCACTTTATTTTCCACAATTGATGAGGTCCTAGGCTCAATTCTTCTCTTCCTTCCTCCCCGGACTTCAACCCCATTGAAGAGAGTTTCAGTGCTGGTGTGTTTCAATTGTTTCTTTCTGTGAGAATGTACGAGTTGATAAATAAGCAGTGAAGGCGTGGATAAGGCGCCATTGGAGACGCATGCAGAGTAGTGAAAACCCCGAGGTGGACTTGCTTGAAGCATGTGGAGTTGTAACCGCAGAAAGCGTGCGGGGTTGGTTTCGACACTCTGGATTTCTTGACGGCCCCAATGTATGAGACTTCACACCATGTTACAGCGAAAGAGAATTTATTAGAAATGGAGAGATGAGTACGAAGGGGTAAATGCACACAGGTCTACACTGAATATAACAAAGGATAATATACTGCAAACTGTAAGGTAAATTGGACGAAAAACAGGAGTTGAAAGACAATTATATATAGAACAGGATAGGTAGAAGGTACTCAGCGCGCGCAAACTAGCCTTGTATTTATTGTAGGACTTCACGATTCGGGCTGCGGTGAATTGTAGGATGTTGGCAGAGGCCCACTGCGCCTCGCTGATATCCCCGATTTCGTCACCAAGATCAAATCCGAGCTTGTCAAACAACGGTTTCAAACCAGGCGGAAACTTCGGATTTTCGGCGAGGAATTCGTCTATGGAGCCACCTGAATATGCAGGGGATGACGGAGGATCTATGTGCCTCCACTTCGAGGTGGAGGGCCGGGGAGGCGAAGATCCATCCCATGAGCGCTGACGACGACGGCGCGGAGTCTCGTCCCAGTGGGGATTCTGCGGAGGATGGCCGTAGGAAGAAGGAGGGTAGCTGGGGAAAGCGGGGTAGGGCATGGGAGGAAAGGATGGATAACCTGGAGCAGGTGGCTGAAACGGGTAAGGACTTGGGCCACCGGGCCAAAATGGAAATTGGTCCGGAGCCGCCGCCGGCGTCGATGGAAGCACTGGAGGTTGCGCAACATCCTGAGACAGACCGGAAGAATTCTTCTTCTTGATTGCGGCTTTGGCGTTGAAGAGATTCGAGCCAATAGGGGCTGTGATGAGACTCGCAGTTCCTTTTTTCTAGAACAGAATTACTCCAGGTTACAGTGGGCAGAAAAATAGATATGTACGATGGATGCAGCCCAAACAATCTTCTTGTTGTGATCCAGCTCGAAATGAAGATCGTTGACCCGATTATGGAAGCAAGAGATGGTCGGATGTAACGAGCAAACACCGGGCAGGTATTTCTCAGTCAACTTCTCGATTTCTTCCTCAAGACCCTCGTCAAAGGGTACCTTAGATCCAGTAAGACTCGCTACAACCTCCTGAAACAAAACCACAAATACCTTTTTCTTTGGGCGGCCGTCATCCGAATTGTCGTCGTCAACTCCAAATGCGGCCTGATAGGCCATGTCAAATGCAGAGCTCGGACCCGCACTGGATTCAGCCCATGACTACGCAGTTGCCAATAAATCAGCGTCGCTTTATGGCCATGTAATCGGTGAATTGGATGTACCGAACGTTGTGTTGCAGGCTGCTTGGCCGGTGGATCCATCTTGATGATGATAAACGTGCCGGAAGCACCCCTTTGGGGGGCGATTTAATGTGTTTCATCATCGATTTGAGCCCGCCAGGATCCCGCAGTGGAACGAACAACGAATTTGCTGGCTTTACCCAGCACCATTCTGTTAAATCCCGTGCCCAAAGCTAGCACAGAACCAACTGTGCCAAAAGGCCATTGTGACCAGATAATCTGGCCACAAGCTTTGGACTATATATACATGATTAAACACATTTGCATGCATTTAACAGTGCCCCCCCATTAGGCACTGAGCCCTCGAAGTGCGAAATGATCCTGGAATGGATCCGAGATGTTCCGGAATGGAACAGGAAGTCCGAAATGGACCGAAGAAGCCCGAAATGGGCCGGAACCGGGGACGTAACCCCGAGTTGCACTTCCGAAGACCACATGATAGATAGTAGACCCCCAGGTCACATGATCAACCTGCCGGCCGTTACCGAGATCAAATAAGTGACAAATTAAGTCAGGTGCTCCAAGCCTGCAAAATAATGCCACCCTTGAGGTTTGAACTCGCGACCGGTTTAATCTGGTCACACTGTTAAATCCCGTGCCCAAAGCTAGCACAGAACCAACTGTGCCAAAAGGCCATTGTGACCAGATAATCTGGCCACAAGCTTTGGACTATATATACATGATTAAACACATTTGCATGCATTTAACACATTCGAAAGATGAAGCCGCAAGAAACACGGGCTTTGTATCAAGAGCCTCCGCTACTACCTCCATCAACTTGGCGTAATCCATATCGACGTTAGCTGTCATCGGCCCAAATTTTACAGGGTCCACCTTAGTTTTCGCTTTTTTACCTGCCGTTTTTTTGTCCTGGACAACAACATGGACGACGATCTCAAATTCTTTGGGACCGTCGTCTGTGGAATCATCCTCGGGAGTAGCTACCTCGACAAGAATTTTGCACTTTGTGCGCACCCCCTTGGGTTTGGGGTCATCGGACGATAAAAACACACCCAGAATACCCTCCGTTGCCGACTGTGGGACAGGATCGGCATTTTTGGTGGCAGGATGCTGGTGTGGGGAGTCGGTGAAAAGATATTTGGGGAACTGATCGCCTTCGGCCGATCGGGTATTACGGTGGGAGGACGGAGACTGGGAGAAGTCTGAGTAGCTGTACGGATCAAATGAAAGAGGGTGCTGGTCTTGTAGGGCTGTGAGCAAGAAGCCCTAACTATCAAGTAATTTGAAGACGTACCGAAATCCTGTTCCGGCGCCTCACTCAAGCCCGACGGACTGACCAGGTGCAACCTGACCGGACTGGGGCTGCTTGACAGATCAACTGGGGCATAGTCAGGTGGAGGAGGCTCGTAGTGCGGCGGTGGAGTGCAGCGCGGGCAGCGGGAGGACATTCGAGGAGAGAAAAAATGGTTACGGTAATCAATCGGTAGTCAAGTATATTATGATGATCTGTCCGGGGGTATCCAAAAACAGTAATCCTTAACATGCCATCAAAAGTTGGTTGCGAGCAAAATTTTTCGCGTTGTCTCAAGCTTTTCAGAAACAGCTGTAAGGTTCTTTATCCAATCCCAATTCTATTCTGGTGCTAGGTTCTGTGGGCTAAGCCCGGGCTAATCAAATCTAGTGGAACTGACAAGGACAACCAACTCTGGTGCCTGCCTCCAAGGGATATGTGCTCCCGTTTTGCACTTCCTGCCCCTACTTATACTAAATCCAACCTGCTTACACTGCCCGGATTACACTACTATAGCTAAGCTGACTCCCCATTGTTCCTGTCATCCGTCAGCGATACTCGTTTCTCATTGGTTGAGTATGGCGTGCTTTGATGTAACATGAGATTTCCCATCTGCTCCGTCGGAGGGTCCATCTTGACATCAGGTGCCTTACCCGGATAAGGTCTTCTTCGTCTGTAGCTCTATGTCCCGAGCTCGAGAGGGTCTTCTTCGTCTAGCCTGCCATCGTAGCTTGAATACGGTACCCCATAGTTGTAGGTTAGCTCAACCCGTCTATCGTTAGTCTGGCTTTTAAGGTTCTGTTCTTCTTATCCGGATAAGGATTATTGTGATGTCTGCAGTGATGCGGGTTGCCTAGACCGGTAATGCCAGTGGCTATTCTTGGACACTGTCTGTCTTGGCATCCCAACCTTCTCTCGGTATGCCCAACTCATCATGTGATTCAAATGCGGTAGGTTCTTGTGTCAAACACAGACAATCTTGGTCTAGTCAATCTTTGTATGAAGGACTTCGGTTCTTTCTGTATGCAATAATGATAGCTTCCTTCCCATCTCCTTGGTATGAGTCCCAGAAAGCAGCCTTAGGCTTTATATAACCTAGTTTCTCTGCCACATTGGTCTAGTTCCTTACCTGGGCAAGACATATGTTGGCCCCATTTGTGAAGGTACCGCCATAGGCCTTCCTGGTTCATTCCCTAGTACTATTAGACTTAATGGCTTCTCGTTCAGAGCTCCCGAAAGCCTCTTGGTATGTAGCACACATGCTTGACACCTGGAAATATGCAAAATGCGCAAATTCAGGTGTACTTGTTTACACGGCTTATCAGCGACCAATGAATAAATAATTTCGGTGGAGTGAGGACAGTCCAGAGCTATGAAAAGGGGAGATGAAGGATGTGTGGAATTTTTGAATATGAAAACAGCAGAATTAGGAGACTTGGGACCTGCGGAGAGATGGAAATGAAGGGACTTACAAGACTGTTTGGACGCCGTAGACAATACCAGAAGTAGCTTCTGGAAGACCAAACAAGGCGACAGGCGGGACGAGTGACAGTCGCACACACGGTGATTTGTGTGCTCGTAAACAGTATGGGAATCAATAACTACTAATATCCAACTTCGCGGTGTATGGATATAAGCGATAGCGTATATCAATCAACCAACAAAACAACAAGGATATAAGTTGATACGCCCAGTGAAACCGACGAGTGTCAGTCCCCTGCTCAGAGCCTTGTGTAAGGTTGAGGGGAAAGGTTTTATTATAGTAGTGGTTTTATAGAGTGTTGTTGTTATTAGATAAATCGCTTGGTATACACCAGAACAATATATCCAAAACTAAGAGATGTAAAGCTTCACAGCTATGAGTCACAACAAAGCACAGATGACGTCCAAAAGGACAGTGGGCTCAATACCCAAGATTCGGACTAATATCCGACCCGACGTTACTCGGATATAACAATTCCAACACGATTCCAACAGTTCCAATCACAATCCCAATATCCCAATGCAATTCCCGTACACAGTGTTCTCGTCAAAGGCGGTGTTCTCAATCCCGTACACAGTGTTCTCGTCAAAGGCAGTGTTCTCAATTTCCGTACACAGTGTTCTGATTCCAATCCCAATGCAATACAATTCCAAAATATACAGGTTTCACAAGCCACTATCCTCTATTATGATAGTGCGCAACTGAAAGCCTCGGATCTGACCCTAGCGCAAGCTTATAGCCTACTAGTCGTGGGTGGATACCGTGGTCTTCAGCTACAACACCGTCCTACTTATATACAAACCCCAGAACAAACATGTACAATTCGGATATAAGCATAAATGAGCCAATCTTCCGTATATCCGTCGGATGTCTTCCGTGGTATTGCTATTCCCGTCGCCCTGATTGGTTGTTGAACCTTATCACGCCATAGGATCGCCATTTCCGAGTCAGCAAAACAATCATAAGCATCAGTCATCCTGGTCTTATGACTATTTCACATGCATTGCCTTGATGAGGGACAAGATCCCTTATTTCCTAGTCGTAGAATAGTCTCCCCTAAGTTATCAGTCCAATACTGAATAGTATAGGTCCGTAGCTTTCGATTGATACCCAATATGTGTTATATCCAAGAATGGGTTCCTAGTAGAAGCACCATTTTGACCTGTTTAGGTTATACCGAAGGTCCGGTATATCACGGATATAAGCTCTTGGCATCGGAACAACTCGGAATATGGGTTTTCCGTATATCCGGGAGTCACATGACCTCGTCGCGAGCGCGTCCAACATCACAACATAACCAAAGATAATGCGTATCAACCCAAGTCACTTAGTTGGTAGGGGCGAGGGGCTGAGGGGTGTTTTCGGTGGAACTCATCAAGCAGGCCGGCATTATCTGTTAAATTGCCAACCGGCTCCCAACTGTCTTCTTCCTTGGGATATCCTTTCCAATGCACAAAATATTCGAGCTTTCCACTCCTAAGCCTCGAATCCAACACTTCTTCCACTTCATACTCCAGGTGATCATCAACAAGCTCAGGCGGCGGCGGAGGGGTCTTTTTCTGGGAGGGATGTAAGGAGACAACAGAGCCTCATTGAAGACAGGGTGTTTGGACTTCCAGGAAGCAGGCAGTTGCAGACGATAGGCTGAAGTGCCAATCTTCTGCAAGACCTTGAAAGGACCATAGCGTTTGTCATCGAATTTCTTGGTTGGACGAACCGTCTCGATGTTGGTGCCTTCAAGATAGACCATGTCCCCGACCTTGTATTCTCTGGCATCTATGCTTCCGATCATAGAACTGCTTCATTGTCTCTGCAGCTGCTTTAAGTGGTGGTGGGCACCGACCACATCAGTGATGGCATCTGATGGGAGCTGCTGATCCGAGCCGACCTCGAATACATGGTTTGTACCTTGGGGCGAGATCCTTGAGAGAGTGAGATCTGTAAAAGGCCAGAAAAGACCCCCATGAACATTATCTATCAACATATAGAGCCCTTTTTTCAAATTTATATTTATCAAGGTGTACAATTGGCGCATATCAACGGTTAGCCGACAAAAATCCGCAAAAGGGCTCTATATTAGTGGAGTTTGGACCCAAAAACACGTCCAGGTCAATGTGCCGACGCGTGATGGTCCCCCAATGTGATGTGGTGGTACATCTATCATTTACCCGCCAAATTCCTTAATTGGCTATGTGACGGCACGCGTCGTCACACATCACTGCTATCGGCTCCCGCTTTTTGCATCGCGCAAGGTTGCCGACAGCCCGGGACTGGTATGATTCCTCAACAACTACAACTGAAAAGGTATGGACCTAGTTTAATGCTGAATTCCAGGCTATAAAATGCTCAGGGGGCCGAAGAACGGGAAATCTGGGAAACACACATCCCGAGGCTCGCGGCAAAGCAGCACGCTCTTGTTAAAGCGTCCCCAGACAACGTAAGACTTCTTTCAGCCTCTTCTGAGTAGAATGTGTGCTATTCGGACCACATATGGTGGATATGGGAGCACTACCACAGCAACGACGAGGATTTTGGAGTTTGAGGGTGTGATGCGGCCACATTTTGATTATGAATCATTAGTATATGGTACATACTAGCTATTGTAACACATTCTGTGGTTGCTGGAAGCGTGAATTGCATCAGAGAAGGGAGGAGAGGTAAGGACCACGAATCTACCGGTTAAGTTTAGTTACCGGTCTTCCCATCAGCCCATCATGATGCGGTCGGTGCCCACCACCACTTTAAGAGACGATTCTGCTTCCTCCCTGATCTTCTTCATGTTGTCTGCAAACTCTTGGGCACTCTGAGTGTGCACAGTACCTCTGGGCTCAATTCCTTTCCATGGATGTTGTCCAGAGTCAAGGAAGAACAGAGTGTGACCAGTAGCAGTATGGATATTGTCGTTGTAGCTAAACTCAGCAATGGCAAGCCATTCTGCCCAGTCGCTCTGACGATGATTAACAAAGATCCTGAGGAACTGCTCCAAGTCCTGATTGACTCGTTCTGTCTGCCCATCAGTCTGGGGGTGGTACGCAGTTGTGATGTTCTGTTTAATGCCCAAAAGCTTGCACAAGTCCCTACTGAACTGAGAAGCAAACTGTGGACCTCGGTCATGGATCAACCGCTCAGAGAGCCCATGGTCACGGAAAACACGATCCCGGTAGTGTTTGGCAAAGCCCATTGAGTTGATCTCAACATTGCATGCTTGGAACTTGGCACGCTTTGTGTATCGATCAACAAACACCAGAATCATGTCATAACCATTCGACATCAGAAGCGGGCCTAGCAGATCAACAGTGACGATCTGTCAGGGTCGTGTGGGTACCGTGTTTGGAGACAGAGGTGCAGGGGTGCTGTTTGCCTTGGTTTAGTCTTTTGGCACATCTGGCACCCTTCTACATAAGAACGAATGTCTGTCTGCAAATGCGGCCACCAGTAATTCCAAGTGATCAGCTCCTGAGTTTTGAAGCGTCCGGGATGTCCTGTGAGACTAGTGTCATGATGCCAGCGGATGAGGTCTTCTGGCAGCTTCTTGTCTCGAGGGACATAGAACCGGTGCTTCCAGGTCACAATATGCCCATCCAGCTCCTCCCAATCCTTCTCCTTGTTGGCCAAAGCGCGCTCAACAAGCTTGTCTTTGTGCTGCCAAGCGCGCTTAATCCGAGTCATGATTTCATCGCTGAGGGCGCTGATATCATGATGATGAACTCGGAAAAACTCCGGCTTCAGCAGGACTACGTTCTCGTTGTCATTCTCCCCTTCTCATGACCTGCTCGTCTCGAGAGATAGTCTTTAGCCGTTGCCTTGCCTGGCTTGTGATGTAGAGTGAAGTGAAACTCCTGCATCTCCACCACCCACCGCGCCTGTCGTCTGTTCAGCTTCTGAGGCTTCCTGAAGTATTCGAGATTCTTATGGTCTGTCCAAACCTCGAAGTCCTCCAGCGCTCCAAGCAGGTACTGGCGAAACTCAGAGAGTGCATACATGATTGCAAGCATCTCCTTGTCATAAATTTCATAGTTGCGTTCAGTCTCGTTCAGAGCATGAGAAATGAATGCAACTGGTTGCCAGACACCGTCCTCCTGCTGTTGCGATAGAATGCCACCAATAGCGTAATCAGACGAATCGGCCTCCAACCGGTAATGTCCCTTTGCCTTGGGAATAACCAAGACAGGAGCAGACGTGATCCGGCGCTTCAACTCAGCAAACGCCTCCGCTTCCACAGCCGTCCACCGCCACCCCCCTTTCCCAGTCAGAGCAGACAGCGGTCTGGCTACACCAGAGAAGCCTTCAATAAACCGGCGGTAGAAGTTCATGAATCCAAGGAACTGTTGGACATCTCGCTTGTGGCGTGGTTCAGGCCACTCATTAGCAGTCGCACTTTCAAGACCATAGACAAGTGCACCGTTTCAGCGCGCGTCGGTGTTCCGCTTGGAAAAAGCCGTCCACGGCTGACCGCCGGTCTGAGGAAGTATCTACCAATCCCAGCATGACTCGGGGAGGGCTCCCAGCAATTCGCTCTGCTGCTGCCACTAATGACTCCCCTGGCTGCCTGCGAATAAATCCTCCATTCTTCATTACTAACTTCCATGTTCCCTCATCGTACATCATAATATTGTGTTGGATCAGATCAGCAACTTCCTTGCATTCATAGATCCGGTGGCCCTCTTTCAAGCATCCAAAGCATCCTGCGAACTCGCTTGCTCCACCTGCTGTTGGTGCTCCCAAGGGAATATTATTAGGATAAGTAACGGGTGGTGACCCTTTTTCCGCAGGTCCTCGATTGAAGTTTGGGCAAGTGAATCCTCGTGGCTCTTCTTTGATTAATTGAGGAGGTTTAACACATTTTTCAGCTGTCCCACTTTTATCTGCTATCATCACCTTGTAGTAGATGGGTGCGTAGTCCGGGTCATCTCGTCTCATAGCGTTCAACTCAAGAATCATTCCCGCAACTTCGTCTTCATTTTCATGGTAACGCTGCTTTTCAGGCATCACTTTCTCTCTTTCTGTTGCTGGCCTTTGCTTCTTTTCCGACTTTCTCTTCTTTGCACGCTGTTTCCTCCGCCTCTTAAATTCTTCATAATCGGAAGTTGATTCATCACTGCTGTCCGACTGGTCATCATCTGTCTCATCCCTGAGTCATTGCCCAGCCGTTGTCTAGATTTTCCTGCTGTGATCATTAAGGCTTCATACCGATCGCACCGGAAATACCATTCAGCTCGGTTGGGCCGATTGGGATGCTGTTGGTTGATCCGATTTTCGAGAGTTAGTTGTAGAAGGAACGGAATCCCCTGCCAGAAATAAGCATGATAGTCTTTTCTACTCAGGTGTCCTTGCCGTAATGGTCCCCCAGCAATAGCATTGTATCTGACAAAGTATTTGCGCCACTGTGTGAGATTGGTCATTGGCTGATTCTGCATTTTCTCAGAATACCTCTCAACATCGGCAGGCTTGTATTTCTGCAATGCTCGTTCCGCATCGAAATACTGGAGAATTTGTTGCCTCAGGCAATCCCATTTTCCACCTGCCATTACCGAATAACGCCTCTAATTAGAAGGGACATGTCCCCCCTATGTCCCCTCTCATTAGAAGGAAAATCGGCAATTTCTTGACCGGCAGAGAACTGTGGACGTCCAGGCGGTGGACAGTGGACCCAGAGGGGACACGGGGGTGTCCCTGGTCTATCCTAGCCATGGATACCGGTGTGGACAGGGTGGACAAGGTGACATGGGGGTGGGGGTGGGGGTCAACCGCGTATACCATGGTGGACATGAGTGGACAGCGGGAGGTACACATCTGACCGTGTCTAACATGGTGGACAGTGTGGACAGTCAACCGTGTGTAATGTGGTGGACAGTGTGGACAGTCAACCGTGGGTGTAACACATGTGAATAGCCATTTATATGGCTTTTACGCGTCTAAACAGAAATCTCTACTTACGATATATTTACGGATGTTTATGACTTACTTTGGACGTGTCTAGTCATGTGATGTACTTTGTAGTTACATCCGTGACTTGCTTTACATAATACAATCTTCTTCTACCTCACACTTCCACCTTCGGCCTCTCGCTGATAAGCCGTGTAATCAAGTACACCTGAATTTGCGCATTTTACGCATTTCCAGCTGTCAAGCATGTGTGCTACATACCTAAGAGGCTTTCGGGAGCTCCGAACGAGTAGCCTAACAAGTCTAATAGCACTAGGGAATGAACCGGGAGGATCTATAGCGGCACCTCCACAAATGGGGCCAATATATGTCTTACTCGAGTAAGGAACTAGACTATCGTGGCAGAGAAACTAGGTTATATAAAGCCTAAGGCTGCTTGCTGGGACACTTACCAAGGAGATGGGAAGGAAACTATCATATTTGCACAGTGGCGGAACCAAGTCCTTCATAGAAGATTGACTAGACTAAGATTGTCCGTGTTTGACACAAAGGACTAGCGCGTTCAGGCCACATGATGGGAATGGCTATTGGGAGAAGGCAGATACTGCCAAGACGGATAGCATCCAAGAATAGAACCGGCAATTCCGGACCTAGGCAACCAGCATCACTATAGAGATCGCGATAATCCTTAAATCGGATAAGGCATCCTAGGTTCCTAATCGAACCATGGATAGACGGGTTGAGCTAACCTATGACTATGGGGTACCGTATTGAAGCTACGATGGCAGGCTAGACGAAGAAGACCCTTCCGAGCTCGGGACATAGAGCCACAGACGAAGAAGACCTTACTTGAGCAAGGCATCAGTTGCCAAGAAGAGCTCCTTGATGGATCAAACCAACGACCGTGTGCAGCTGTCAGAGCACGCCTTTACTGGCCAATCAAGAACGAGGGACGCCGACGGAGACAGGAGGCCGTACGAGTCATATTAGAGAGCAAGTAGCGTAAAACAAGTAGTGTAAGCAGGTTGAGAGTAGTATAAATAAGGGGCAGAAAGGGCAGGAACGGGAGCGCATATCCCTTGGAGGCAGGCACCAGAGTTGGTTGTCCTTGTTTGTTCCACTAGATTTGATTAGCTCGGGCCTAGCCCACAGACACCTAGCACCAGAAATAGATTTGGATTTGGATCAGACCTTAAAAATATAAGAAACCTCGAGAACTGGGTCGAAAACCCTTTGAATAAGGCCGAAAGCCGACATCAGTACTGAGCCGAAAGCTCTTTTAAGGCCGAAAGCCGTCAGAACCAGTCTCGTTGAATCATATTGAGTCGAAAGCTCTCTTAAGGCCGAAAGCCGAACATCTGTACTGAGCCGAAAGCTCTTTTAAGGCCGAAAGCCATCCAAAAACCTTGGTGTATAACCACAAACCCGTCTATTTAGACACCCAAACCCGACCTTGTGTCATTAAACTCTTAAAACATCGTACATTGTACCGCATTAGTCTTGAAATAAGACCAGAACTACCCAGACAATATCCAAGAACCTTACTCAAATAAGACACCTTAATTGAGTAGCGATCTTAGCAAGTACCCCTACGAGTACAGACTAGCTATAGGGTCAACAAACCGTTGATTCAAACCCCGAACTACCCGACTCAAAGCTCTCAATACAAGAGGAGTGATTGGTTGTAGTGTGATTTGGTTGTTGGTGTATAGTGGATAGTTCATTTGTCCATTTGCATTTAGCGGCTTGATAGCACATTTTCCCGCCGTACTTCGAGAGCCCCCGTCTCATCGCGCCCATACTCTTTTGAGTCGCGCACTAGGCCGGCGGGTGATCGGGGAGTTCACTCACCCGCTATCCACGCGTTGGGCGTATCTGGACCTTCCAGACGAGCGCCTGCACGCGTTAGCCAGCTCCTGCTGAGCTGGCACTCACCGCGGACCACCCGCGGTACCAAGGCTATATTCGGGCCTTTCCGGCACTGAATCCATCTACTCCTACCTCAATTCTACTTGGATTGAGGCCCTCTCACACTCTTGAGACCCGCCAGCTCATTGTGGCAGTAATCCCCTCAAATATTCGTAGGATTCTCAAGCGAAGTCTTACATTGGTGGACACATTGGGAACACTGTCTCATCCTGGCCGGTCTTACCTTCTCAACCATGTTCAATCTACTAATTGATACATGATCTCGTTTCACATTCCCGGCACACGGCACTTCATTACAGGATACAACCCAACATTGGGACGAACCTATCTGGCTTTCCAGCAGTGTTTGTTCCACCGTTGCGACCTTGACCTATTTGGCAGTCCAATAGTGTCTCGGTCGCTTGGGATCTATCGTTTCGCAGCGCGTCGAATTTTCAATTCGCTCGTGCCGCCCGGTCTTTTCACGGCCTGGATTACTCGAATATACCAGGGAGCATCAGCGCGTTGCGTGTGATCTCCTCCGAGGCGTGTCACTTGTTCGTGCTCGTCCGGCCCTCGTTGACAACCCATATACCATCCTGATGCAACCTTCATCGCATACTCCGAGCCAGAATTATACGCAGACAAGACCTAGCTGGCAGTCCAGTAGCGTTAAGTTTGCGTGGTGGACCTGGACTTACTGGCTTTCCAGTCTGTTCCGAGCTACCATGATTTTGCAGCTGTGACGGGTACAGCTGCATCAAGGGCTCACGGTGTTTGCGTTTGGACTCGCAGAGGGACCTTTTTCGATTTCATATCAATATCTTACACATACTTTACTTCTGGCCGAGAAGAACTCGACCTTGCATTCGGTTCAGCCTTCCTTCGCCGACGCAGCCACCACCTCGATCCTCCCTGCTCGCACGTTGCTTGGGTATCTCGTATTTCGTCACTCCGCGTTCTGGTCAAGGCGACTGTTTCTGCTTCAATGAGCATGCGAATGCTCGGCACCGGAATGGTAACGCACCTTCGATGAGAAAGGCTACAGGACGTCAGCTCGAACCCGAAGGACAAGAGCACGATCTGGAGAGACGCAGAGATGTTTGTCGTGGCCGCGGGGTGCAACACGGCCGCCTGGGTCGTTTAGAGCAGCAGAGGATAATGGGAAGCACAAGCTATTTCAGGAGACCAGCATACGCACTTCATCGACGTGGTCGCTGATCCTCTTCATCACTCCTGGCTCGCGCTAGCGCTCAGCGCTCAGACCCGCTGCTGTGCAACTTCATTCACACGCAACCAGATTCTACGCTCCCAATTCAATGGGAATTTCCTGTCGACTTCGCTCGGTCGCCGAAGTTTGAAGGACACTGAGTCGGAGGATTCTACGCGGAGACTAGGGGACTAGCAAAAAAGATTCGAGAGTTAGCTTGAGTCACAGGCTTCTTTGTGAAGCATAGCTCGGAATCGCTCACCTCTCGAAAACACATTCCCATGCACGGCACGGCATCAAGAGTCGGTGCCCAGCATCGCGTGGAGCGCCAAGTACCCGGGATCTGCTCGAGGTCACGCCGCAGAGACCCCACGCTCCGAGTCGCGCACGGCGCACCATCACCAAAGTCCCCTGCTCCAGCGCTCGCCACTGCGAACGCCGTCAAGATTCGGGGGCTTCATGGCCGGATGGTGGGACAGCACGCGAAAAAGAGGGCGGTCAAGATTGGGGGGCTGGAGAAAACTGGGACCATAACGGATGAGTAACGCGAGAGCCCACATAGTGCAGAATCACGCACCTTGGATGCCGCGAGCACGACTTGAGTACGTCGTCCTTCTCCCATACACGTCCCGACACACTTGTGTTCGATGGTGGAGCGAGGATCTTGCCTTGCGCCTCGACCGCGTGCCTCGATGTGTGCGTCAGCGGCACTTATGCAAAAGATTGCAACGAAATCTTGAAATTTCGGGAGGATTTTGGCATGGAGAGCATCGGAAGACACTTGTGCAAAGTCAATGAGGTCGAAGGAATGTCGCGAGAAGTTCCTGCGGAGACCGAGAGACGGAGACTACGCGAAGCAGGAGACGGAAAGCATTGAAAGCTGTTTGGTTCCGAAGCTGGACAAACAAACTGGACTCTTTTCGAAGACTCGAAGTATTTTGAATTCAACTCGGTCCATGTATTCTCGGCTGGACTAGCGCGGGATTTTCAATCTACATTCAAAATACAAGAACTAGAAATCCTCCTGCAGGCAGATCGAGTAACGTAGGCACCGCCGTTGACTCCACGCCGTCAGTGCAAGAGTGTCACGGTTAAGCAGACGGGAAAATCGCTCTTGTCCGTACCTCGCCTCAGCCATACCGCAGCACTCCTCTCCATCGAAGCACACAGACAAGTTTATCTCATCTCTGAGCTGCGCGTCTTCCACGCATTTACGTTTCTCGTTCAAGCCCCGAGATGCGCTCGTGGGGCAGCGTATCGACTGAGGAATTCAGTATCACGCACTTGTGGACTCTCGGGCACCCTTCCGCGCTTCGTGTTTCGTGGGTACAGCAGAGAGTACCCACCAGTAGTTGTAGTATTTACCCTAACAACATGGCCCCAGCCATAAAACCTGTTGTCTATCACCATGACACCAGCCATGGCTGGCTACAGCCATTGTCCTTAGTCTATATCCTACCTGTCACGGGGCATTCCTTGCCTATATTGGGTAGCCACCGGTACTCACGGGCCATTCCCCACCTATATGGGGTACTCAGACCGCCGCCCTGTATTTATTTCACTAGGTTAACCAAACAAAACACCTAATCTAGGTAGGGATCAGTCTATACGGTCAAAAATGCTGTCCCAATTGGGAATTGCACCCGCAGAGTAGATTTTAGGGAATAATACACGAGATTTGGGCAATAATCCGCCAAAAACACGGTGATTTCATTACCCCATTAAGACACTTTACTGTTGGAAGAACTCGTCCAAATCCGCCCCTTCCAAATCCGCCGCTAGCGGCCCTGCCACAACTCGCCGCGCCACAAGTCTCGCCGGTGTATTCCATGTCGCCTGAAAGTGTGCCGCAATGCGGCGATGGAGCCACGCCTGCTTGCATGTGTAGGCCTTCGCACCGGCCCGCACTCCCCGTGTCGCGTCGGATCTCATTTCTGCTCGCTGCTCCCAACGGGCGGCCTGCCAATCCAGGTACCGAATAACCCGCCGCATCTCCTCCCGCACCAACAACACCTCCTCTTCCCAACGTAATTTCCGCGCGCGCGCCCTACACCACTCGACTCGAACAGCTACGAGAAAATAGTCAGACCTGTTACTTATTATGCAGTGAGTGAACTCACAATCGTGCAGATGCTCCTCGCCGTCAGCAGCCCCTCCCTGCGCTGTCCAAATCCAAGACATCACCCGCTTGGAAGTTCCCGGCGCGTTGCGTGGTGCTCGTGCGCCCCGGCCCGAACCAATCATCGCAAGTTTCTTCTTGGCGGCCCCGTCGCTCTCCCCGTAGTCCCCGTCCAACTGGATATCTTCATCCTTCAGCACCCGGAACTGCGGGTCCATCGCATCACCCTGGAGGCGCGACAGGGCCGCCCACCCCCGCCGGTACCTCTCGGCGCTCGCAGTGACCCGCTCGCCGATTTCATCACCTAGCGTCTGCGCCTTCGTCTTCCCCCTCTGTCCGGCGATGTTGGCGTTGTTGAAGGCGAGGAAATGCCGCTTGGCGTGAAGTCGACTACGCAACAGGACTAATGCGTTGAGGCACTGCGAGACGCGTAACTTCGCCTCGATATGGAGCAGGCCACGCACACAGCCTGTTTCGCGTTCGGCGTCGTCCAGCTCGTGCGGCATCCAGAGCTTGATGTGCTCTGGTCGTGGAGGTGCCGAGTCGGGGTCGCGCGCCTCTTCCTCCGCTGCAAGTAAACGGGCAGCGCCGGGCATGAAGATGGCCTGGAGGTCCCGGAACTTCGCCAACTTGGAGAGCAGCGTCATGCGGCGATCTTGCAGCTTACTTTCCTTGTCCGGCGCTATGAGGGTCAAGCCCTTGACTTCCGCGAGGATCCGCCGTCTACGGCAATCTGAGTCAGCGGGAGTTGGGGAGGGTCTTTGGACGACTTACTGCGCATCCTCCAGCTGCATTCCTGCTGTAAGGAACGCCGTTGCGCTCGTTCCGTGGATGGGAGTGCGTCCCGCGCGGGCCTCGGCCTCCTCCTCTTTCTTCAATTCCAGCCGCACCTGAGCTTCTGACGGTACATCTGGTGAGGATAGTCAGCCCCGTGCGCCATCTGTAGTCAAATCACGTACCCGACTTATCGAGGACGTACGGGTTAGGTTTTGTTGCGTCTGCCAGCCAGTCTTTGATTTGCTTCTGCCACGTTTGTCGTAGGTCCTTTTCCACCGTGCGCGTAACTTCCGTGTAGGCCGAAACTTGCCGCGCCCGCTCTGCGATGGCAATAATCAGTTTCTGCTCCAACGCGTACCCTGATGGAAGCTGTGAGATAGGGAATTCATGACCACGGACACACATACCTTGGCCGATATTCTTCAGGAAGTTGTGATTGTCGATCTTGTCGTTGAGCGTGTCCTCGCGGTTCCCGATATTCATATCCTTCGTGTGATTCGCCGCCGGATTCAGTATGGACCAAGTCCGTTCCACTCCCTCCCCATCACTCTTCCCAACGCCAGGCTTGAAGCTCAAGCTGTTCGCGTTCTGGCACTCCTCCTCGTGAGACGCCGCATGCCAGACAGGCAGGGCGCACTGCCATTTGATGTCATCAAGGCGAAGCTGCAAATCTTGAGGTAGCTTCTCCATGCGCTGAGGTAGCGTACGCCTCCACTGACACGCGATGTCGTAGGATATCGTGAGCCATAGTAGCGCGAAGCCCACCAGCGCGCATACCGCGATGAAGTCCATATTCGCGTATCTGTCGCCATAGAGACGGGTCAACACGTCGCTTTCCAATGAGGTAGGCTCGCGCACCTCTCTCCCTTCTGAAGGTCACCAATTCCATTGGGACGCACACATTCATGGCGCGCGCAAACACATCCCCCAACCCCCGTGCATCGTAACCCCGCCGTTGACCTCGTCTCTTTCTGCAGTAACGCCGCGAATGCAATGCAAGAACTGATCTACATCACAGCGTTATTATTATGAATCTCGTTTAGTAGTGCGGGTCCAGCTTACATCTTTCTCTGGTACGTAGTTCTTCAGATGTTCCCGATAGGCCACAGGGTCGACGAAGTATTCGCGGCCTGGACCCAGCGGAGGGTCATCGTGAGCGTTGGCTCGTATTCGATTCTTTAGTTTGAAGTTTGCGTCGAGCGCGACAATGAGCATGTACAAAAACCTGAGTCGAGAATTCATAAACACTCCGTGAAGCCTGATAATCACTCACTGGTATCGCGGTTCGACATCGCGCCAGTCTGGGGGAAGGTTTCGACCCTCGTACAGACACGCCCAACACACGACTGTACACTCCCCCCTCGCCGTCGCATCGATGCCAGCCGGGTCGTGGCCCCGCCCTGCCCGTTTCATGCGTTGGAGGAAGGCCCATTGTCGCGACATGCGCATAAATTCTTTGTAGCGCGTCTACACCGTCGATTAGTGAATGATGGAAGATGGAGGCCCGCGTCACACACCGGAACCCTGTCTATCCCAGTGGAACCCGTCGCGTTCGTTTGGCGCTCCATTGAAGTAACGAAGTCGTGGACGTTCATGTTCCCAACGACGTTTTGTAGCCGGAATGTTTCCAAAGTTGTGAACGTGGCGCAAGTTCCCGGGTCGCCCACGGTCGCGGGGTACCAGGCATTCTGAAGGAGTTGCTGCAAGTGATCTGTATGGTCGGATTTGCTGCAATTGCAATAACGAAAGTGTATCTGATGGATGTATGGATGTTCCAGGACGGTCATCGTACGACACATGGGATCTGGGAAAATGCACGGAGCGCCGCCGTGTCCGAGTTGGTAGATGAGGCCCAACGACTTGAGGGACTTCTCCTCCCAGAAAGAGCCGGTCCATTCCTGTCGTACAACATCAGCTGAAACAGCCAGGCTTAAAGAAATGGACGAACCTTTAGAAAATGTAATGGGTTACGCTCATGCCTCCGCAAACAGCATGCCTTGCATTGTAAGAATTCCCCGCAGCTCCGGCACTTGAATAGCCGGACACGTTGTCCCTCGTCGCAGTCCGCTCTGGACTCAGCGGTGCAAAGCGCGCAACGCAATGTTGGTACGTCGTGATCGCCTAATCCGTCGTGCCAGAGCATTGCATCCATGAAGAACTGCTTCATAGGTCTCCACTTGAGCATAGGATCGTCCTACCAGCAATATTGGCCAAACTGAACACTTCAGAGATGTCAAAAGCACTCACCGAACTTTCGTATCGTTTACGTTTGTTGCCCGTCGATGGAATGGGCTCGTCGTCATCGTCGTTGGGATTGGTAGAGGCAGGATCGTCGTCCGGCACGGGAATCCATTGCGCCAGTCGGTCGTCAAGAGCGCTCGGGTCGACACAACGTTTTTTGTGCGAAATGTTGAGGAGTTCCACTTGGCGACGTCGGCCATCCTCAGAGAAGTAAACGCCACGATCGGCAGTGACGATGGTTCCCTCGTCTTCCGCATAGCCAGCCGCAAAGTCGGTGTCGGCGGGGCGCGTGCGCGGACGTCCGCCACGGTTCCGATTCATGTCGAGTAGGACCCCAAGTTGTGCCGGAGGGTATGCTACTGGCTGGCCCGGACCAAATCCTGCCCAGATATTAGGCCAAATAATAATTTTATGCGTCGAGATCCAGAGATGGCTGGCGCCATCTTGAAATTGCTCTTAAAGTCCATCCACTTTGAGGAAAAAGCGCCGAGAAAATGTATTAGGTTGCCGTGTCAGGACCATACAAGAGTGGATTTCAAAGGCCATCCTGTCGAGTATCAGCATCTAAAAGTTATGCGGCGCGTAACCAGTACGAACCCCCGAGTTGGGCGTGAATGCACTTGGCGAACCAGCGCCATCACTTTCAAAATACATCCAAATACCATCAGTGGCGTCTCTCCTTTCCTCTCTCATTCTTGGTCTCTCCTTCGCGTCTCTCTTTCGTCTTTCGTCTTACTTCTCCTTCCTGCTTCCCAATTGCATCCATCTGAAACCGCGCAATGCTCGCTTCCTACTCAGCTCCCATCCGGGCTCGAAGAGTTGCAGAGATTCCGACGTGTGTATCTGCACATACATTCTCCGACCGGGTAACTAACCCCATCCTTCTGCGCACAACAGATCCAGCTAGCCCCTTAATAGCTCGATCGCTGTACATTTGCTGCCCAACTCCCATCTGGCCATACGTACATCCGCCAATCGCTGACGCCCTCGCCGTGAACAAGAAAACCCCGTATGTTTTTTTCCCTCCGTTGTCATAGCCTCTGTGTGAATGACGATTTCAGGCTGCCGAGGCGCACGACGCGCACTTATAATCCCCCCCCACCTCGGGTATCATCCACTACCAATCGTTAGAAATTACAGAATCTACCAATACATCTCTTTCACCCCGCCTCCCTTGGACCTCTTGCGCTCTAAGTATCTATGTCGTCCTTCCCAGCTGTTTCAAATTGAAGTGTGATCCCGCGGAGCAGCGCTTCCGTACCTGACCGAATCTGGATCCTGCCATCCATCAAGACGAATCGGGGCATCTGATGGGATGATCGCGAACGACGATCAAAAAAAATGTATGCGCCTCCATGCGTTTCCATTATTTGGGGTCTTCTCACCAAGAGCCGCCGACGCCTCAACATACGCGCGACCCTGTCCTCACCAATTATCACCAGAATATGCGGAGCTATAGCAATCTAACTACATTTCGACCTATTTCGACCGACGACGGCCCCAACTTCCGGGAGCAATCTCGGGGCTATCCGGATCCTCCGAATACCCGTCTCCACACATCTTCAAAGTTTAGCGAGAACCGGAACGCTTTTCCAAAAAAAGGTGAGAACGTTTTTCAGAGAAACAAATCAAATTTACCAAGAAAGGCATTGACATTCCAGAAGAAAAGGGTGCGTCAGCCAGGCCAGCTCGATGCCTTCGCCGTCGCTGCCCGAGCCCACCATCTGCTTGTACAACTCACGCTCGACCAGTTGGCACTTGCCCCACTCTCGCATGGTCGCATGCCAACGCGGCACCGGAGTTTTGACCGGACGACTTTTCAGCACAAAGTTTGAATCGTAAGCCACGAAAAATTCATGGTCAGCGAACCTACTTGGGGGTGAGCCGGTGTTCCCAAAGCAACCAGTGAGAAAACTGACCACTGCTTCAGGGAATCCAAATCCAACGACGGTGTTTTGTATCGGGGCGCCTGGTACAAGACCATGGCACGGCCTATACCTCCCAGGTTCAGTCGGCACCCCCAAGGAAATTTGCAAGTGCTCACATTTATTTTCTGCAGCGGCGAGCATGATGTTAAGTCGAGCGGGTTTACAGGGCCATCAGCTCATCTCGCATGCATTTTATATACATCCAGTCATCAGAATGCTTCACACGGTAACGCGGACTAGTATATTTCCTGATTTGGGCTGACCAATAAATCTACAGATCCAGACTGAAGCGGCGAACAGAAGGGGCTCAGTATTTAACGCAGCCAACGCATTGGCTACATCCGTGAGCGATTTTCTCTCTCCCCGCAGCTCCCAATGTCTCATGAACTCTTCGAACCACGCCGCGGACGCTCTGCGGCGCGATACATCTTCCCTCGGCAACCTTACGGTACACCTATCAAGCTTGAAGTCCCTTGCGATTTTCGTCGAACGCTGGCCCAAGAGCTGAACAACGTCCAATCCCGGGAAGCATTCGACTTAGTCTACCGCGCGGAGGTAAGATTCCCCGCCGTACATTTTCCAGTCGACTTATCTTGTGTAGATTCTTCCGCACGAGTCTTGTGCACCTCTGTTGCATCTGGGATACGACACCCGCCCGCCTACTCCGACCCTGCCCGCGCTCGAGCTCACCCCAGAGCTCACCCTGACTGAGCGCATCGACGTTGCCCTCGATCCCACACCCGATGTTAACTTGCGTGGCTCTCGGCGTGCCTTTATCACCCTGAGTCCTTCGCCCGAGCTTACCCCGTCGGAGCGTGCCTTCAGCCCCGCCAGGTCTCTCGACTTCACGCTCATCAACCCGGCATTTTCTTTTTCTCCAGGATTTGCTCCGACTGAGCCCACCAGCAGCCCCGCGTCCCAATTCAGCCCACTCCTCCCTGCGTTCGAGCCCCTCCTTCGCGCCCTCACTCCGACGGAGCCCGCCAGCAGCCCAACCCCCGAGCTCAGCAGCCCCACGGAGCCTCCGGCATCGTCATCGCAGGAAGGCTATCCAGGCAGCCGCGACGAGAGTCCGCTGACTCCGACAACCAGCGAATTCGCCCGCGACGTCTCTCCAACTGCGACAGAACTCATGGACGGCACTTATGAAGAAAACCACGAACGCATCGAGGCGTACAAGCGCATTATCACCTACGCGCGAGCCGATAGAAAGCGCTTCGCCGCACGTCAAGCCGCGGATCGCGCCGCCCTCCAACGCACTGTGTCCGCCCCGGCCGCGCCTTTTGTACCGGCAGGGCGTCGCTCGCGCCGTTTGCGTCAGGCACGTGTTGGCGATAGTACTGAAGGCGGATACGAAACTGCCGAGGCGCTCTCCGAAATGAACCCGCAGGTAGTTCTCTTGCAGCCAGGGTGAGTTTGCCACACCTTCTCTTTCCATTTTCCTTTGGTTAACTTCTGCCTTTCCGCTCAGCCAATTGCGTCCCGTGATCGACGTCAACTCCTTTGTCTTTGCAGTTTTCTCCGGCGCCCCAAAAGGCCATACCTCGTGGCCCCTCCTTATAGATCGTGTGACGCGAGATCTCCAACGCGTCTATTTCAGCGCCGACTTCACTCACCTCGGCGAAGCCGAGTCGTTCATCCGTGTTGGTCTCGAATACGGAGTCGTGGGCGCGGTTCGTTTAGGTTTTCTTTTTCTTTACATTCCTGCTTAACCAAACTCTTTAGTTTCCGCACCGGGTGCACAATTCTAAACAAAACCGCGAGCTCATCCTGCCGGTGGTTCTCAGTGACCCCGCCAAAGAGTTGGCGGCGTATCAAAACCGTATGTCCAATTACACGTGAAAAGATGACTGCTGATCACCGGTCTAGATCTTTTGCAACACTTCGAGCCGCGCATGCATGCCTACCTCAAAAGTCAAGTGGAATTGTTGGAGGACTTCGCTGCCATGGGCCCCGCCTTCCCCGGCTCCGCCTTCACCACCGCAGAATTCAGCTTCGGCGACGCCCCCATGCATGCGCGCAAGAATTTTCGCGACGTGTTCCATGGTCTCCGCGCCATCACGGTGTTAGGCGACTTCAATCCCAACGTCAGCAGTTTGTTCATCAGCCCCCATGACAACCTAGCAATCCGGTGCCCCCCGGGTACGACCATGCTCATCCCGGCGACCCAAGACTACTTCTTCACGAAGGTCAAGCAGGGCGAAAAAAGGTATCTTTTTCAGCAATATTTTCATGCTGGTTTGCAGCGCTGGATCGACCACGGATTCCGCTCAGACCTCCAATACGAGACGGATGCGACACCGGATGAGGTGGCTATTGTCGAGGAGCATATGGCTAATCGCGTCCCTTTCGCCATGAAGTTGTTTAGTCGTGTACACGAGATTCACGCGTAGCACTCTAGCACTCCATTACTCCCAAAAAATGTCACCCAATCTTTATATCCGTTGAATAGAATCTTGTGTTCGAGCAAACAGAGTCCAGAAAAAATGTAAAGTATATATTTGTGTCGACGGACAGAAGTGCAGTTTAACTAAGAGAATAAATAAATGATAAACTACCTACGACGCGCATTCGTGAGACATCCAGGTGGTCCAAGTAGTAGCCCGTGGGCAAACACAGGCGCACTGAGGGCAACCCGGCGTTCCACAGGGGCAAGGTGGCATGGCCCACGACGGTAGAGGCTTCTTCCTCGGCCTCTCGGCCTCGCTATCGGGCTGCGAGTCAGAGTCGGAAGACTCAGACGGAGTGTCCCGGCGAGGGCGAGGGCGCCGCAACGGCGAGGAAGGAGGTCGGCGCGGTGACGGCGACGGAGGAGTTCGAAGGCGTGTCAGGGGGCGGGCCACGCCTTCACGCTCGGGAGAGATGGCTCGACGGGGGCGTGGCCTGGGACGGGATGTCATCTCCCGCGATGATATCTCTTCGCCTTCGCGCTCGGGAGACGATGAAACGTAGCGGCGCTTTACGGAGCGCGCGGGTGGACGGGGGGACTCGTCGCCTTCGCGCTCAGGAGACGACGAAACGTAGCGGCGCTGTACGGAGCGCGCGGGTGGACGGGGGAACTCGTCGCCTTCACGCTCAGGAGACAGTGAAACGTAGCGGCGCTGTACGGAGCGCGCGGATGGACAGGAGTGTCGGGCATCCGATTGCGAGGGGCGGGAGATGAGGGGTCGCACATCTGATGGTGTCGGCACAACAGGGCGACGTGGCTGCGCAGCGGGGGGGTTGGGTCGATGAGGTCGAGGCGGCGGAGGGCGTCCTTCGTGCAGGCGCTGGGTTCTGGCCAGGAATCCGCGATTGGTCTTTGCGTCGAAGGCTTCGGCACCTCCCGTCTCCATGTATTTCCTAGAAATTGAGTTAAGGACGTTCTTGAATGAGGAAAGAGCCACGCACTTCGCTCGGCGTACGGTATCTTGTTCACGGATCGCATCACGGTTCCTAGAATGTAGGTGAGAACACAGAGAGAGTTAAAGAGAAGGGTAGTACTTGTCGCGATATCTGGCAGCGGCCTGGAGTGAAGTCTTACGCATTGTTGCTTGTTTGCCTGACGCAGCGGCCTCGGCGCGGAGACTGGGGTTGATATGAGTGGGATGAAGGAGATGAAGTTTTTGGATTACCGCCGCATGCGCAGGCGCGCTGCCTCACGGAGCATTTCTTTGTTTCTGGGGACAGACATAAGCATTTGTGTGAATCGAGAGCCCATGTACTTACCTCTCTGCGTAGCGCCGAAGGGTCTCCCGACGACGTTCAGCCTTAGTGGCGGGATCAAGAGTTTGGCGGGCAGGCATGAGTGGAGTGTGAGGGAGGAGCAAGAAAATGTGGTGGTGTGAGGTAAGATGCCAAAGGTAGTTTTGGATCTCGTCCAAACGTTGCTCATCAGCAGTGAGTTCGCGACTCCCAGACTCGAATCTTAAATTTATACCGTGTTCCACAAGGCTCCAAAAATCCCCAAAATAATATATACTACGTACAAGACATATGCGCATCTTCTCAAAAAAAAAACAGACTCTCAGAGGGGATTCATATTTCTACAGGTCGCATTTACTAACAAAAAAAATGAAATGTTCTCGAAATATGGTCTAGTAGTAGGTGGCAAAGTTTGAGCTAGAGGCGTGAACGCGTTCCAATCGAACTGGACGTGAACAATGAGTTCGCGACAACAGTGAGTTCGCAATCACTGCGAAATATTAGAGCACCAGCGAAAGGCATATATTCATGTGCGTCTATGAACCGTAGCGCGTTGGCAACCTCATTTGCAAGCTCTCAATGGAAAACTCAACGATTCAATGCATTTGGCAACACTACGCAGAATACAATTTAGAAACTACTGAGTGTGTATCTAACGATAAGGCGGGGCAGAGTGCGAGGAACCGGGGGTTGAGGAGTAAGAAGGTGCTGCAGTAACACGGACAAGCCCATCGTCACGAGCTTGCGCAAAGAGCGCGAAAGCCTCTTCGCGCCCCATTACGCTGTCGTACAGCGTGCTGGAAAGTCCGACAGTGTTCAGCTGCGCCTCCAAGCTGCGTAAACATAATCAGAAGGACGAAAGATGGCGGACGAGGGAGGTACTTACACGGAATGGTAGACACCGGGTTGAATGCCGCGGTACACAATGTACCATGTGTCGCCGAGTACGTCACCATCGTGAAGGGGGTTAGGCTGGTCGAGCGGCTGACTTGGAGAGGGAAGGGCCTCCATCGTACGTCCGGGGGGGGAATTAGACGATCGAGTCCACCCCCGGGCGCGAGCGTATGCGTAGGCGGCATGGGCGGCGGGAACGGTTTGATATCCTCGGAAGATTGCGCCCGAGAAGCCCTTGACAGCTGCCTGTGTTTGAGCCCTGCAGCAAGAGTAGTTAGATAGATACATTCTACCAGTTTTCGAGCGGGTAAACTGACCAAGTGAGGAAAACACCTTCAGTGGTACCGTAGAACACCACGTACGCTCCCTTCTTGGTGGATTTCTTTTTGCGTTTCTGGACCGCATGCACCCGTGCATTCATGACACCTTGTGTTTCCGCACCGGCAGTAGCCCTACAAATATCATCAAGGCGGGCGCATGCTTATTTAAAAGAATGCAACTTGCCAACTGTCTGTGTAACCTCGTTTAGTGGGAGATTCGTAGTAATAAAGAGGGCCCCGTGAGGTGGGGGTCGAAGGAATGGGCGGTGGGGCTTGGCGCTGAGGTGACGGGGTCCGAGGTCCAGACGGCGGCGTGGTGAGGCTGGGCGAAGGCGAATCGGACAAGTGGAGTGTGGAGATTAGGGCAGCGAATTCTTCGTCCGTATAACTGCGCGCCGTCTTGGACAGCACAGTCATGGTACAGTCATCCAGGAGGAACGAGGAGAGGCGACCGGGGTTTAATATTTGTCGTGTGTGTGAAGTTGTTGTGAAGGCCCCATGTTTCAGCATCAATCAAAACGGGATCATCAGGTAACCGCGGAACAACCGCGGAAACTGCGGAAACCGCCGGAACAGGTGGCAGAGCCAGATCAAACTTCCCGATTGGTGCTGTTGGACGTAGTGCCCAATTAAGAGAGGCAGATCCAAATACTTACTACGAGGGGAATGGGCGCGAGCGACTCAAGTAAAGGCGATTTTCTGGCACGACAACAAATTCTTGCACAAGCGAGTCGGCGGTGCTTATACTCCGCGTGAGATTTTGCATTTCCCCATGTTCACGGTTAGGTAGATTGTCGATTTGTTGGATTGTTCGTGACTGATGATTAATTTGATGATCGCGTCGACACCAACCATGGATCCCCGATCCGTACTGATCGACGCCAAGCTCCGAATGAGGAGTGGGTGTTGCGAAATGGACCCGCGGAAGTATCTAGAAGTATGTCGGAAGGGAGAAGAAAGTTGTGTATAAGCCCCAAGAGTGATATGTGCTCGCTGACTCACCTGGCTGGTCCTATCATCGCACCCCGATACCCGAAGGACAAGCGAGAATTCCAAAATAGGAATGGCGTGGTTCACATGTTCGCGACAAATCGTGATCTGACGTTGACCTCATGTTATGCATCATATGGAAGTGGCCCATGTGGCGCCACGGAGGCATTCATATTGAAAAAAGAAAGATCCATGGAGCATTCTCCAGGTTTCCAGGCACCAAAATTTAAAAACAGGGTTGCGACCCCCGAAACAAAATCAATTGCGAGACAACAGTGTTACTACGGTTTCGAACTACACGTATCTACACGAGGCAATGAAGGTATAGAGCGCGCAACTAAGAGGACATGTGAGAAAGGAAAGGAACGCAGGAGAAAAGACCTACACGATTTCAGCCCAGAATTTCAACGAGCCCGATGTCCAGGGCATGGTCGAAGGAGAAGATAGCCGCCGAAAGTGTCTTGTGGCTCCTCATGGCGTTGTTGGAGACGCCGAGAACAGCGCTCAGAGCCAGCGCGTTGTCCTGCGTGACTCCGATGGCTCGGCCCCTGATGACCACGTACCAACCATTGCCGTTGTCGCGAACGCTGGTGAGGTGGCCGGTGGGGACTTCGTTGTACAATTCACCTGCCATCCAGGTAGTGGCAGGAAGGCTGGTGGGCTCGGGGGTGGACGGATCGGCGCTGGTCGCTGGCGCAGGGGTGGCTGGAACTGGGACCGGAGCAGGAGCAGCAACGGTGGGAGGGGCTGGAGAAGATGGTGAGGGGGTTCCTGCAGAAGGAAGAGGTAGTAAAAACGTACCAGGCGCGACCGGGGTCAAGTTGTACAGGGTGGCCAGGTACTGCAGCGCGGCACGGGCAGCTGAAGGACGGAGTCAGGAATAGAGATCACAGCGACGACGAAGAAAACATACCCTCGCGGTGCTCAGCCGGTGCGCCAGCCGATAGTGCCGCTAGCGCAACAGAGCCCAAGGGCTCTGTTGCGCTAGCGGCGGGAGTGGGCAAGTTAGTCATAGCAAAAATAAATGGGGGTGGTGTTGGTTGTGAGAAAGAAGTGGTGGGGGTTGGGATAACGTGGTCTGCCCTCTTATAGGGTCGGATTGAAACTCCGCCGTACGAATACGGAAAGTAGGGAGAAAAAGGACGCACACTTGTGATGGTGATGTGACGCTTGACCGAGTGATTTAGTACGCCCACAACCACCATAGAGAAGTAAAAAAACTCACAGAGAAAGAGAAAACCAAGGTGCGGTGTTGAGCCCAGTCCCTAGTATTGGTTTGCTGAACGACCTATACCGATCCCAGGATGCCTTCCACGCGTAAACGACCCAGAGTACCCAAGAAAGACCGAAAAAATCTTCGTCTCTGGGCAGAGGGGGCTCGCGAGTCCATCCTTCTCCCTCACCTCGCCCAATATACCGAAGAGCGCGACCTAGGGTGGAATAAAGAACGTGCCTACCTGCAGAAAGTTTGTAACGAGTTTCATGCTCGCGTGGACTGGAGGATCGCAGACCACGAGGAGCCAGTGCTACAGGAGTACGACCCAGAGGCTGTGAGAGAAGAAGAGACGCTGTCCGACGATGAAGAGGTTGCGAAGCGAGCTCGACTCAAGATCCTAAACGGGGTAGGTTTACATAATCCTACATCACACGCGTCGCTCACTGCTGCACTTAGCGGATTCGGCGCTGGTTTACTTACCGCATACGGCGCCGCCGCCAGCGGATCTCTGGGCTGGACCCTCTCAAAGACCCCTTCGCCATCCTCCTTTCCAAACTCGCTGGCGTGACTAAACCCTCGAAGGCTCGCCAAGGCTACCAACAGTACATGCACGAATCGTTCAAAGAGAAGATTGCGCCAGTCGTACAGAAGGAGTGGGCGGAAGCGCGCGCGAATAACGATCCGCAAACCATCGGGAAGAAGGAGCCGAAGGCCGGTTTTCGTGCACATGTCGCGCGGAAGCTTTTCAAGGCTCTATCCGAAGACGAACAGGCCGCACTCGGCGCACGGGCCAAAGAATCGGCCGCCAAAGACAAAGCCGACTACGAGGCAGCGCTCAAGAACCCCCCTTCAAATAAACCTGAAGATCGACAGAAGTAAGTTATTTCCGCGAAAACCTGCATTGCGATTAACATTATGGTACAATCCAGATGTATAGACGCTCTTCCTGAATTCCTCGCGCCCATCCTTCGAGGAATCCAGGATTATACTGGTCTGCACTCGGTGATTGTCATGGGCGGTCCTATGCCGAAACTCGGCGGTGAATTGAAAACTGTACAGTGCGTCTGCAGTCTGCATCCCGTCGATCTAGCGTCTGACTCACCTATCCTTAGTGTTGCATGGGGTCGTAACAAGACCGCTGCGGGAGTTCACTTCTCGCAGTGGGACAAGGAACGATTCTCTCAGCACGTTTTGAAATTCATGGTGGAATACTTAGGGACAGCTTTCAGTGCGTGTCCCTTGTCGTACCATTGTGATTCGTGAAAACTAATGCATTCTGATATAGCGCCAGCGGACTGTACAGCAGCGGCGCTGCCCACCAATTTGGATGGTGCCAAATACACAATCGACGAGGACCCAGGCGTCGGGGATCTTTCCTCCGGCGACGATTCCGATTCAGACGACCCCGATGAGTCCGACGCCGAGTTGGGTTCGGAGCCGGAGTCGGAGTTGGAGTCGCACTCGAAAAAGCGCAAAATTTCCGACAAGACTACATCTGGGAAATCGAAGCGGAAGCGGGGCGTGCCAGGCGATTCCACCCTGCCAGAGTCGGACGCTCCCTTGGCCGACTCCACGGCAGATAAGACAACAACGACAACTGGCGCGAAGCGAAAGCGGGCGTCAAACGAAGGGGCCGCGCCATCTTTGACAACCGCACGTAACTCAGCGTCCCATCCCGCGCCACCCTCGGCTCCCTCCACGTCGGCCTCCACGTCATCCGCTCCTGTGCCAGCTGGACCGGTTCCCACGTCAGCTACCGTCGGCGCTGCTACCGTCCAACTCGACGATCTGCCATACAGTGCGCTTACCTTCGACCAGCAAGTCGCGCGCAACAAGAGGAACGCTCAGGCGGTGCTGAATATGTGGAAGAACGACATTCGGGAGTTCGCTCCACCGCCGCCGGTGCCGCCTCGCCCTCGCCCTCGCCCTGTCCCTCGTGCTCGTAAAGCGCCGGCGACGGAGGGTCCCAGCCGCCGGTCACAACGCCTGGCGGGCGCAGGAGCGGTAGTGGAGGAAGAAGGAAACAAGGAACGGGATGAGGAGGGGGCTTTACAGCAGCACGACGGCGACGAGATGGACTTGGATGAGGGTGCGCGCACAGCTCCAATGGATTTGGATACGACAGAGGGGGTGCGCCCAGCGTCCGTGTTGTCGTCTTACACCGGGTCGAGAGGTTCCTCACCACCCGTCACCGATGTCGAAAGCGCGATGGATATTGACGATACGTTCGTCGTTGATACCCGTCCTCGCCCCGATTTCGACGAGAGCAGTGATGACGGCGCGAATGGCGACAACAACGGCGCGAATGGCGACGACAACGGAGAGAATGGCGACGATGAGCATGAGCGTCGCCCCCTCGAGTCACCCATCCGCACCAACGTTCTCGTGGGCGAAGACTTCCGGGCTGCGGAGGGAACGCACCTCGCAATGGGTGCATCGTTATCGACCCAGCAAACTCTCGCCAACGCCCCGGACAGCGCGTCCCCGCCTGAGCCACCCCAAACCTCGTCGTCAAATGGCCCGCCCCCGCCTGCGCCACCCCAAACCACGTCGAATGGCCCGCGCCCGCCCGCGCCACCCCAAACCACGCTGAACATCGCACCCCCGCTCCCGCCCGCGCCACCCCAAACCTCGTCGAACGGCACGCCCCCGCCCATGCCACCGGAGTCACTCCCACCGGCTTGCCCAGCCACCGCCCCAGACTGGTTCTCCCACGCGCACGGGGAAATGACCAAGAAGAACCTGGGCGCGCACTTTAACTCCCTTCTCGCAGCGTGGACGCGCATCGAAGCGGCGTGCGCCTTCGAAAACGCGAAACACGCCTTACCCTCCAAGGGACGACCCGACCATGTTAGCCGGTGGATCCAAGCTGCACGCGGGTGGCGAAACCAGCCGAATCCAGTAGTGCAAGACACGAAAAAGTATGAGGAAGAGTGGTGGGGGTGGTGGAATGGGCTTCAGCCTGCGTGGCGCACCAAGGAATCGGACGGAATGTGGACGTTGGGAGGGGCGTACGGGAAGGATTGGGAGACGCTGTCGTATTGGGGGCAGAATGGGATGCTCAGTGTTGTTGCCTCCCTGTACTTCTGGGGATGCGCGGTCCAAGGCGCGCCGGTGGATCAACTGGAAGGTTGGGACTGTGCTGTAAACGACGCTTCTTGGGTTCTTGAAGGGTTGGCGCTATTCTACGAAATGTTCAAGAAACGTAGATAATCAACTACTTATTGCCCTAATACAATGCTTTTTTGCTGTGCGTTAAAACTGCCTTTGATTAAAAAAAATTGGAGTGAGGACTTCGATTTGCGCCAAGTCCTCATGGTCACGTGGCAAAATGACGCGTTCCGTGTACCCCAACACAGCCAAATAGAAATGGGGCACTCGCAGTTTTACTGTCGCAGGGTGTAAATGGGAGGCCAAAAAATTGGTGACCATTTGCGCCTACCCGGGAAATCCCTTTGACAAAATATGGGAGGTATCTGCGAACAGGGATAGGTAAAAATCGCATTATATCCAGGAAAAAGTACAATTGAAGCTAATTTCGCGCCCATTATTCCCTGAAAGGAGCATGTGAATATCGGCTGAAGCAGAGTTAACATGTCCTGAGAGCTGGGAAATATTAAAAGCCTGCCTGGAGCACCCAAAATGGGCCGGAATATTATTCAAAGCGAATAATATAAGATTTCGGGGCTAGAATGTGCATTCTCGGTGGGCTCCGATGCTGGTAAAAGCCTCAAAAAAAGACGGAGTAACAGGGCACTGATCCGGACCCCCCAAATGAAAAATTTCGGATTTTATTTTATTTTGCATTGAACATTAGATACCTCGTTACAGCCCTGTGGATCTCTGGCAAATAATATAGCCATGGTTTACATCAGGGAGTAAGAAAGGATACGTCCCCTCTGCTATAAGGGCCCCAAACCTAATAAAAAAATGATTTTTATAGGTAATGTAAAGTGTAACTGGGCCGAAATAGGGCATATTAAATGCCTAGATGATGTCCAGGAGGTCGGAGGTACCGAGTTAAAATAAATGAAAACAACAGGCAAGGAGGAAAGGGCGGGGGAGCGTGCAGGGGGCAGCGGGAAGGAGCGGTCCAAGCGGCAAATATTGATCACGTGCTGGGAGCAAGGATCCAGGGATCAACCGGATGTCGGGAAAATGCGGAACGGAAGCCCGATATGGAACACATTTTGGTAATCCAAATGGGGACACCATAGGTTGGGCCAGGATAGTTTTTACACGGAAATCAATTTGTGCCATTGTTTATATATCATTGATGGCCAGAATAAGGCCCGGACCTGTAGAACAAATAAATATAACCACCGGGGACCCGGGAGCCCAATATTGAGCCTGGGGAGCCTGCGGAAGCACCCTACCCAAGTGGTTGGCTAGCTACATGGAAAAAGATAACATGTTATATGGCTAGAGCCATACACTTTTGACTATATATTACAGCTATGGCTCGAGTACCTCCCCATGTTTCCTCTGCCTCAGAAACCAGCGTCCAAACGATCGTGGCGAAAGCGCGCGTATTCCACTGTCGGAAGGGGGAATACTGGTCCGTCGCGTCCACCAAATCGACCATGCAGGTGGGCCACCGGAGCCGTGTACGCCAAGCCGGGAGATTATTGCGATGTCGTCCTCGATCTCGCACAGACCTACGCCGCACACTCCGGCCTTGCATTTTATCTGGACATGGATTTCGCGCTCGTTAGCGCGATGTATCGACTCGCCGGATTGTGTACCTCGTCTACATCCGGCGCGAAGAGCTCGCACCATGCATCGCATCGGCGTGAGAAGGGATGGACATCCACTCCTGGATTTACTAACCTCCCGACGTGGGTGCGCGACAATGCATCTGGAATTCTTTTGAATTCAGATAATATCCTCAGTGGATTTCTGGATCACGCACCTCGGACATTCCATGGGCGGCGGCTGCGCACCATGGAATGCAAAGCATCTCTGAAGACACGCCGAGTATGGACGTATTGAGTTGGAGTTGAGGACCGAGAGGGTGCGAGAGGAAAAAATGAGACTGTTTGGATCAAGTATCACATCCAAACAACCACGAGCACTAGTGCGGCGACCATGAGGAACAAATTAAGATTGCATGCCATATACAGGCCTCGTCCTAAGGTCCTTGCGCGTGCGCCCCGTCACGCGTCTCGTTCGGCGAGGATGGCACTCGGCCCATCCCGCGCATTCGGTGTCCACGTCCTTGTCGTCGTGCGACCATATGCGGTGCGCGTGTGCTGCTCCTCAAACCTCGAGCGCCTGTCTTCTCTCCTGCACTTTATTTCCCAGCCTTGCCCAAGTTAACGCGGTGTCTCCGCAAGGACATATGGAAGTCCGCTGCTCCAGTGCTCGCTATTGCGAACGCCGTCGAGCTCGGAGGGCTTCATGGCGAGGAGACATGGGCGGCGGCAAGTGCGCGTGCCAAGATAAGAGCCTTGTTAAGAGGTCCTGCAGCAGCGTCAGCGTTCGTACGATCGCGGCATGAAACGCGCACCCTTGAGAGATGCGAGGCTTCCAGGCTCGATAGCGCGGTTGTACGGACAGAGTGGGCCTCCCTCCTCGCGCGTTCTACGCGAGGAGAACACCGAGCCGTCCCTCGTAAGGGAGCGGGAAGGGATTGACACTCGCAACTGGAGTCAAGACACAGTCGCGGGCGCGCGGAAACGTGGCTGGAATCTTCACGAAAGTCAGCCTGAAATATATATCGTGGAATTTCGGGACACACCTAGGAGTTCCATCCGATTAACATACGGAATGGCACCCCGACCTCGCATACGGCTCGACCCTGTGCCGTCTCGAGACCCACACGCGGAGCGACGAATTTTCTTCATCATTATTCGCATTTTCCTGCCGAATTTTGTCTTCAGTGCTGCCGGAAATCCACTGGATCGTACCTCGGGAACCCGAGATCCTTCTACAGGGCTTACGTATAGACGGCGTCACAATTCCGAGGCTTTGGGAACATTTGTATACCGATGCCGAGATAGAAAATTTTCTTCAAGCATTTTCGATTTTCTGCCGGATCTTTCAGCTTCGTTTCCAATTCCTCGGGCTTTCCCTACCTCTGGACGATTGGGATCTCGGACGAGCCGGAATGTGTGCCTTCCCGTCGCCGAATCTCCCCGCTTCGGGCTAGAAATACCTCAGACTTCGCTCAAGTCTTAGAGGTTGGCACACCCACTTACCTTCAAATTTCGTGGACAGATTGGGCGGCTCAGTCATGTATCTTCTGGCGGCTATTATGCGCTGTGTCCCTGCGTTGATTTGTGTCGTGCTTGAGCATGGATCTTGCGGCCAGATGAGGGCAAGGAGGAAAGGATGTAGCGCGATGTTTGGTTCCGAGGCCGACACCTTTTGGAACCAAACAACCGGCTCCTGGCGCTCGCTCTTCTACTTCAATCACCGCTCTGCGAAGCATTTTGATGCGTTCTTCGTATTCACCGACCCGCCTACCTTTGTACCAAGGATTCATGCTTCTCAAGCCCAACAAAATTCCTTTCAATAATTCGCCGATGGAAGGAATCCGAAGGAAATGGGGCGAAGTCAAGATATCAGCGGAATAGGATGATGGGGGGCTTCGAATTTATGTACATCTCTGGCTACTACGCTCTCTCCCGTGTCTCTTTCGCGTCCTCCTCTCTCTGCCCTGCACCAAAGGCCTATCCTCGATCTTCCTGGATACGGATGCAGCCCTTCTTCTCGGGGGCGCGAACACGTTCTTCGGCAACATACAACGCGAAAATCTATCGTCCGCGAGCGGCGCGATCTTCCGCGCATTTCCGTTCTTTGCTCAAGCCCCGAGATGCGCTCAAACCAATACCACACTGCGGATTCACAGTCAAAGTGGCGAAGATGTCGTCTTCATTGACGTCTCCTGTTCCGGCTCTCGCGAGCGTGTCTCCCATCGAGCTGGGGGTGCGAGGAGAAAATTAGCCTCCTGCGATGGATGAGAAACACGTGAACTTCAATCAAGTGGAACCACACACCAATTTTATCCCACCTCCCACCCCAGATATGCTGCATTATTTAGTCTGGGGGGCTGCTGAAAATTTTCAAGGTGGATTCCGAAAGCACCCGCTCACGGTCGGTCCCTAACAAGTGGCTACTTTCGTGGGGGGCAGGTAGGGTATGGTATGGGCTTAGGAGTGAAGCGACCGCGAACAGAGTGGACTCGGAGAGGGAATGGAGGCAACACTAAGAGGACTGGAAGATCATGCGGAGGCGAGCTGCAGCAGGATCAGAGAGGAATCGGAGTCTGGATGGAATGGACTCTGAGTGGATGTGAAGCGGACACTGAGAGGAAATGGAAGCCAGATGGAGATGAGTCATAGAGCACGCGGAAGCAAGTGCAGTGGGGTCAGAAAGGAATCGGGACTTGACGGAGTGGACTTGCAGATGGACTTGGAGAGGGAAAAATTTCGGCAAATTTTCAAAACTTTTTCTCTCTTTCTTCTTTCTTTTCTGACATGCAGGGGCTGATCTATATCTCGCAACTGGAGAGTGGGGGGCTCTGTAACACATGTGAATAGCCATTTATATGGCTTTTACGCGTCTAAACGGAAATCTCCACTTACGATATATTTACGGATGTTTATGACTTACTTTGGACGTGTCTAGTCATGTGATGTACTTTGTAGTTACATCCGTGACTTGCTTTACATAATACAATCTTCTTCTACCTCACACTTCCACCTTCGGCCTCTCGCGCCCATACTCTTTTGAGTCGCGCACTAGGCCGGCGGGTGATCGGGGAGTTCACTCACCCGCTATCCACGCGTTGGGCGTATCTGGACCTTCCAGACGAGCGCCTGCACGCGTTAGCCAGCTCCTGCTGAGCTGGCACTCACCGCGGACCACCCGCGGTACCAAGGCTATATTCGGGCCTTTCCGGCACTGAATCCATCTACTCCTACCTCAATTCTACTTGGATTGAGGCCCTCTCACACTCTTGAGACCCGCCAGCTCATTGTGGCAGTAATCCCCTCAAATATTCGTAGGATTCTCAAGCGAAGTCTTACAGTGGGCAACGTGGTGGACAATGTGGACAGTCAGACCTGGCATTTGAGAGAGGTCGGACCAGGCAACTGTGGTGGACAAGGTGGACAGGGTGGCTTTCCAGTAGGCAGCAAGTCTGACTGTATGCACCAGGGTGGACAGGGGTGGACACAGATGCAACCTGGTATACCGCAGTGGACAGAGTGGACAGGGTGTCTGTGAATACATGTGACAATGCTTACTAACATGGGCAGAGGTGGACAAAATGACTCAGACTTGGCTCTGGTCACCTGAGCAGACTGTTGTGGATAGGGTAGTGAGATATCCATATATTTACAACCTAGTAAACTTTGGTAGGCACCAGTACTAGTAGATAGAAGGCAGTATGAGACACCCTTACAAGAGTAGATAGTTGAAATGGTCTACTCCCAAATACTCTATTGGCAGTGCAATGCAGTGGCCTAGTGATGGGCACGGGTAAAACCCGCAGGTTTCCGGGTCGGGTTGGGTCCGCATCACTGGCTGGCAGGAAGTTAAACCCATGCTGACCCGCACCCTACCCGTGGTATTTAAGGGTATTTACGGGTTAATTCCCAAGAAGATAGGGTGTGTAAATGTGAAGGCATCCCCCCTCCAAAATGGTTTCTCTCTCCTCTCTCAATGCATCAGCACCATAAATTGCAGATTGAAGACAGTCTGTGCCTGTTTCTCCTGCTACATACCACAAGGGCTCAAACCAAGTTGTTGTCTATTCAATTAAAGCAATAGATGTTTCTCAAAAGTCCATCAGTTGTCCCTCAACATGCTTGATTTCTTTAATTGATGCTACCAGTGTTTCCTCGGGTAAACCCATGCGGGTTGTAGACCCATAGGTGAATACACATGTATACATATGAAATTGGGTACGGGTTTATACCCTTACCCGCATGGGGTACTGATTACATGGGTAATGGCCAGGGTGGAGACTTTCTAAACCTACTGCATACCAATACTTGCTTATCAGCTATATGTACTGTGTGGCCAGTGTGGGTGTATTCCAGCCAGTATTTTGTGAACTGGACATATTTAAAGGCCTTGGGGACAAAGGTTGATGTTTTTCAATATATCCAAAGACTCCTACACCACTCTCAGTGCATTAGTATGAGTGAAAACATAGTCTGTCATTGATAGAGAGGTTCTTTGTAGGGTCTACCCCTTTGAGGTTTGTTCAATGATTCGCTGAAGTCAATTCTTCATCTAATGCTATTACTAGTGATGTGAATAAGGTGGTCTTGTACCAGCTCAAGAAGAGCCAGAGAGATATGCGAGGTGCACTCAGACAAGAACCTTGAAGAATAGAATATGTGCATATATTCTCACCTGTGATCTTACCTGAGGCTGAAAAATCTACCTAGCTTCAGTCTAGGTTGTCCTACTATTTCCAGAGGTGCAGGTCTTTATAGGTATGAGCAAGGGTACATTGTTTTCTTCGTGTTAGCACTGGAGCTCAATATTCACCGAAAACGCAGCCACTCTGTCTCCAAAGTATATTTTATTCCAATGCAAGAGAATTATACACATACAACAACTACTATTCATCAAGAAACTGTGGACAGAACTGGTCAACAATATGGAAGAATGTGGAAAACCTGACAAGTAACGGGGTCAGACCTGAAAGACCTACAAGAGATAGGTGGACAAGGTGGACAAACCTGCCAAAACCTAAGGGACATAAACCTCTCAGACCCGGATGAAAATGGGGACAGACCTCTCAAACCTCAATCGAAAAGGTGGACAGACCTCTTTAACCTTGATAGAAAAGTGGACAAACCTTGCCAACCAGTGCCAAATTGTGGACATATCACGAACTTGCTATTGTTCATCACGAACTTGTCACGATATTCTCCGCTCTTTGAGCAGAATACCACTAATTTCAGGGTTGTATATGGAAAATCCTAAGAGGCCAATCGTTTTGTTTCATCCAAATGGTGCTTCAGGAATTTATACAGATTTTTTCCAGTTTTATACAAGACTTTACAATGGGATGCACCAAATGACCAAGATCTTACTATGTTTCCATATGGCCGTGTTTCCTTCCAACCACTCCGGATGCACCACTTGGCCAAAACACTTGAAGTAAGACATTATAGGGAAGCTATGAGCTATGTCTATCCATTGGGAGTGTTTAGAACTCAATATCACCAGTACTACATCCTCAATGTCCAATATAAGGCAAAATCACGATTTTTCAGATATATGTATTCCTGGCCACAAGCACTTCCCCAGCAGCTCTAACCTCTTTCTGGGACACATATATGTAATATAGAGTCTATGCTAATAGTCTGATACATGCCCAGGCCATGTGGTGAACCAAGAAGAGTGGATGATGTCAAGCTGGAAGTTTAGCATGAAAGGAGATTCCCAGACCTCATATCTTGCATAGACTTGCTATATAAAGCTCTATAAGCCTTATGAACATATTTGGGCACCCTTGTATAGCCCCAGAAGGCCAGGAATTAGGATGGTACCTGCATTGATGAATCCAATAAATAGTGCCCACTCATTCCTTGAGACATCTATTGAGAGAGGAGGACTCCAGATGCATTTTAACTCTGGAAGTGGAACTGAACCTATGAATTTCATGGTGGCTGCCTATATCAGTGGTGCCAGATATGTAGCATTGAATGAAGACTGCCTATATACAATGGGGCTGTTGGTGCCCAGGCTGAACCAGAAGGTCAGTAATGTCATATGCCTGGATACTAAAGTATCCGGGTCTTCTCTCGTCTTGGTCTTCCGCAAAGTTACAGTACCCTTCTTAGGACAAAATTACCATAAATGGACGTGTCTGCGAAACACGAAAAGCACAGCCACCCAGTCTTTCGGTGATATCGGCCGATCTGTCTGGCAAGCAACTTGTCTTACTCTCTCCTCCTTGTACCACATTCTATTCCGCTCTTTATAAAATAACATCTGTCTGAAGCCTTTAAACTCTGACAGGTGGCACCAAAGGACTTGAAACTGGACTGCCACGACGACGAATTTAGCAGCTTTAAGCCTTTCAAAGGTCAATTTCCAATTTCCTACATTTCAGATGAAGCACCGGGGTGCTTTGCGCCCCGGCACACTCTTGTAATTTGTTACAGAGTAGGAATATCGAAGTTAAGTGCAAAGTAAGCTTAGTCATCTAAGATTGTTTCGAATTGGGGGTATCCAGGCTCCGCCCGGAGGGCCATTACCTCGGAATACTACACCTGCTGTCAGATATAGGCACAAATCATGCAAGAATGGGTGCAATATACACATTGCAAGTTGGAAATTTTCCTTATTGGGGTGGTAGGCGTAGCGGTACAAACAGTACAAACATATGTAAACAAATGCTGATTTGAGTCTTCCGATGAAATTGAGGCATCTACAATGGTGGCCTCTGATATTATGGTAAATTGTGAGCCTGAAGTGACACTCTGGGCCCATTTGCTTTGGTAAAAAAACATCCTGTTTACTGTTGCATGAATTTTTAAAAGCAACCCATGACTTGACAACTGTATTAGCTTTCAGTGTAGTGAACTGAAGGGTTTCTCAGGTGTAAATTGAATGGCAGGCTGACAGAGATGAAACACAGCTGGACTAGAGCCTTGTGTGGTGCTTCAAACATGGGGAAATGTATACAACATTGATTGAATCATTGCACTCCTACTTTCTTGGTAGATATTCCCATCCAGTTGACCACAGATAAAGGATCAGAAGTTGGGTGGCTCTATGCATTCATGTCTACACTGCGGTATGTTTTTCTTTTGTATCCAAGCGTTCACAGTTTCACAATCTTACAGAGAGATTTATGCTGCCGATATTGACAAAGACCTATACCCATTTCATGTCCTCATCAAAAGCATCCACAATACAGTTATTGAAGGGTTTTGGCGCCAGCTCAAGGAGAAGCTTGGGCTAAACCTGAAGGACTTCTTACTCCGAGGCAAGATTGAACATCTATTCAATGCTCACGACCCATGGCACGAGTAAGATAAAAAATCTCAATGAACTAAATGCCTTCAAGCCTAATAAAAATTTCAGACCCCTATTTTATTGGATTTTTGCACCACTCATACAGGCAGAATTGGACAACTTCAAGCTGTGGTGGAACCATCACCGAGTTCGTCACCAGCATGAGAAAATATTACCATCCGGACATGTCCCAGCCCATGCACTGGAGTTCCCTGAGCTGTTTGGGGCACTGGACTGTCGCATCGCAATTCCACAGGAAGCAGTTGACAATCTACGAGAGCAACTGACAGAGGAAGAAGGCCCTCCGGAGGACTATCAAACATGGCCTGGTCTCACTCCCGAGTTCAATGTTTATGCTGCAGAGGTATATAGCCGCATTGGGGAGCCTGAACTCACCCTAGCCCGTGGATGGGATGTATTTGTGGAGATGGCACGCATGATAGCTATAGATTCTGAATAGCCATGGACATCTATACTGTACTATTTCGACCAAGTGCTCATCAATTTTTATCCGAGAAGCCCGAGGAATTTTGTTTTGATTTAAGGCGATTTTTACACATATCAAAAAAATCTCGGGTGACCTGTGACTGAACACTTGGTCGAAATAGTACAGTAATACCAGAGGAAAGTTGCGAGAAGAGAACCTGTGCTCATGTGATCGCAGCATGAGGTAACATGTCCTAAATGGGAACCGCAACCGAAGATCCGGATACCGGAAACCGAAATCGAAGCGCGACCGTCTCGCCTACCGTACACGGGGCTCGGGATAAGACCCAGTGAAAATCGGTCATGCTCCGGTCTGCCGAGAAATGCTGTGAATGACATTAGTGGGTGACTTCAAGGGGTTACCAAGATCCGAAAATTTTACATCACCTCAAATTATGGGCCAGTTCTCTCTGGGGATTCTGAAAATCAATATCCGGAAGTCAGAACTTAAGTGGTTGGTGAGTTGGAGACCAAAAGATTATTACTGCATTTGGAAGAGGACATGGGTACAGCCACTCCGAACACAGTAATCTGGCACGTGCTCGGATCGCGGCCCGGGGGCTCGAACCTCTTCTCAATGGGAACAGGAGTTTCTGGGGGGAAAACAGTCTGGGGACAACACAGACCTTCCGGTGTCACACAGCAAAATTGTTAACTATAAAGGCACAAGGAAGTCTAATATTCGAGGTCACTGGAAATCAAGGAATGTGAGTCAGAGTAAATATGAGTCATGAATGAGTCATAAAGAGTCACAAAGAGTCATGATAAAAGAGTCATAATGAGTCATGGGCAAGAGAGTCAGGAAAAAATGAGTCGCTAAGAGTCATATCAGTATAAATAGGGCTGTACGCCGTGCCCGTCGTGCTGGTTCTACGGGTTCCGTGCGACGGGTAGCCGACCCGTTCCGTCAGGCTCTTCGACTGCGTTTTTGACGGCCGGGCCCGTCAAAAACGGCTGTCAACGGGTCGACGGGTCCTAAAAACACGCCATAAACTGTCAAATACGAAGTGATAGCCTTTGCAACGGCATATTTCACGCAAATAGCCTAACACACATTTTAGGCCACAGATTTTGAACGTACTCGGTAGTTCCCACAAGTAAAATGACGGCCGTCGCGTGACGGACCGTTCCTGTTCAGGACCCGTCAAAACGACGGCCGTGCCCGTCGACGGGACGGCGTGCAGCCCTAAGTATAAAAGGGCCTTGAGCAGTAGACTAAAAGCTTCTTGACTACCCCTATTTACATCTGTTTGTACTCAGTAGTCACAATAAATTTCTTACGCCTTACCATCCGAGTACTTCAGTTAGTAACCCTACTTAGAACTCCATTTCAAGTAGCACGAATTGCAGTCCGCCTGATATCCGTAACACTCAGACTCCACCGCCGACAGCCGCAGACCGACTTAGCACGCTTGTGACGTGTACTCCCGACCAAACCACAGACCGACTGATTAACTGACCAAACCGCAGACCGACCAACTAACCAACAGCTAACCGTTTAGGAAACTCACCGCCGAATTCTTAAAAAGGGAATTCTAAATTGAGGAATCGAACACTTGGGATTTCTCACGAATAACATTATTTCCTGGGATCTCAAGGGAAACTATTTTTCCACTCAACATAATTGGAGCCCACCGCGAGGGATTTCTAACCTCTAAACACTCCTAAATTCCCTTTCTTCAAATTATTAACCGACAAAGTTCCAATACCACTGATGACTATGACAGACGGAGGATTCTTTTCCGAAGAGCATCGCCGGACTTATGAAACAGCATTCCCATATCATGCCCAAGCTGGACCCTCAGGAGAGGGACAGCATGAGCCTACGCCGGAAACGTCCCGGAATAAAGGAAAAGGGCGAGCTCCCCCAAGTAACACTAAAAATCGTTTTATATTCAATTCTGACAAGGAAGGCGGGTACATTTATGAATCTGAGGGAGGGACACAATGACTTCAAACGGAGAGATCCATCACCATTACCGAGCCCTCCATCTTCCCCGGAACCTAGGCCAGCCTGTATGGTAGCCCCACCACCACCTATAGTTTTCAATGCCCCATTACGAACATCATATGATATGCCAGTGAGAGGGAGCAAAGAGGCTCCTAAGACTTTCAAAGGAAAATACACCGAAGTACAGAGGTTCGTTGATCATTACGAGAAGTTATTAAACAAATGAAGGGTAACCAACAAAAGCGAGAGATGTGAAGGTGCCCTGAATTACTGTTCAATCGACGTACAGAATGTCATTCATACGCTGGACGGATATGGGATGCGAAAATGGCACCTGCCATTACCGAATAACGCCTCTAATTAGAAGGGACATGTCCCCCCTATGTCCCCTCTCGTTAGAAGGAAAATCGGTGATTTCTTGACCGGCAGAGAACCGTGGACGTCCGGGCGGTGGACAGTGGACCCAGAGGGGACACGGGGGTGTCCCTGGTCTATCCTGGCCATGGATACCGGTGTGGACAGGGTGGACAAGGTGACATGGGGGTGGGGGTGGGGGTCAACCGCGTATACCATGGTGGACATGAGTGGACAGCGGGAGGTACACAGTCAACCGTGTGTAATGTGGTGGACAATGTGGACAGTCAACCATGTGTAATGTGGTGGACAATGTGGACAGTCAACCGTGTGTAATGTGGTGGACAATGTGGACAGTCAGACCTGGCATTTGAGAGAGGTCCGACCAGGCAACTGTGGTGGACAAGGTGGACAGGGTGGCTTTCCAGTAGGCAGCAAGTCTATACATGTGACAATGCTTACTAACATGGGCAGAGGTGGACAAAATGTGGCCATTTGCAATGCTATGGGACTTTGGTGGCATAACTGTTCCGTCCCAATTTAGATGCTCTGCCAAAATCTCCGGACTCAATGGACAAACCTGGTATAAAATCACCCAGCCCTGCTACACACAGTTTACTGAGACATAAGTCATGTTACATGTCTTCTTGGCAACAGTTTTTTTTTCAAGCTCAGCTGTAGCTCAATTCAAGCAAAGAGAGACCTGGATTCGGGGAAGTTTTTAACATGAATCCACATAGAATCAATTAAAATAATATTTGGGCCAGTTTCTGAGTCCATATAGAGTCCGTGGGAGCCTGTACCAGGTCGACCTGAATTATTGGCAGGCAAATCCAGTGATAACTGGTACAAACAAAGATGAACAGCCAACTCTATCTGAAGATAGTGGTCTCTACCTCAGAAAAAGAGGGCTAGGGTTGTATTAGTACCCGGAAACATATTTCGAAGTCCTCAGCAGCTGGATCAATAGAAGAGGATGAGAACAATATCTAAGAGGGATTTTGCCATCAGAAAGTCCAGATCACGTAGACCTAACAAGGTATCTATATACAACCTAGTAAACTGTGGTGGACAGTGGACACCAGTGGACAGATGACTAGTGCATGTCACTATCTGACTAGCTTATATGATGAATATATACCTTCTTGGTTGCCACTGAATCACCAATGGTGTTGGATCAGGAATAGTAACCCTTAATGAGATACCCAACTCGAGTGAAGATGCCCTACACCCTGTCTCTTGTACAAAGTCCAGGAAGATATGCCCACCAGCGCCTCGGGAACGAACATCCGGGTAAATTTTGAGGAAGAGAAGATAATCTGCAAACTTGTCCTTGAAGCCATATATTGAGAAACCAACCCCACCCATGCGCAGCGCAGATGGCGCTATTTTCTCATGGCCATCACTGCTAACCTCATGGTATGGACCAAGGGCATGAAGGGGCACACGAGTGACTCGCTTTCCCTTCTTCCCAGGGAAGCGGCCGTCAAACCCATCTGGAAATTTATCAAGCATGATTTTCCGGATGAGGTCCCTGGGGTGTTGCGAATTAAAAAAGATTGAGTATTGATTGACATCCTAAGGAAAGAAGCATCTCACCGAGGGGCCAAGATCATTTTGAGACGCAACTGATCTTGGATGAAGTCAGGGCCCCTTGACTGTGTTGGATCTTTCCCAACTTCATCGACAACAGCTTCTTCTACAGTGGCGAGGGGCAGGTTCTGGGTCCGAACCGTGGGAATCTTCAGCCGCTTCACTAGCTTCTTCCAACTGGTTAACCTGCACAGTATGAGGAGAGGGGTAAAAGATATGATGT
This sequence comes from Mycena galericulata, assembly GCA_029289565.1. Classification (NCBI taxonomy): domain Eukaryota; kingdom Fungi; phylum Basidiomycota; class Agaricomycetes; order Agaricales; family Mycenaceae; genus Mycena; species Mycena galericulata. The sequence continues at coordinate 60,570 of JARKIA010000227.1, forward strand.
TCTTCTTTACCCGATATCATACCCAAATTCTTTTTTGAGTGATACAAGCTGGTGCTCACGATGTTGGTCTTGCATCCGATATTTGAGTAAAGCAGCTCGAAGCTCATCATCAGAGGGCACTAAAATTTCAGATATGAGTGTTAGGTTGAAGTGACAGTCACAAAATACTTGCCTTTCTTTTCGCCATACTGATTTACGCCACTAGGATTGGGCATTGGGGTGAAGAACAATTTATTCTACGGTCCCATAGCTGCTCTTTTAACTAACTCTAGGGCAGTCGCACACCTCAGTATTATCAAGCAATTATAAATGCCAAGATGACTGACAGATATTATTTATCACCCCAGACCGCTGACATTATGTGAGATTTGCGTGCAAATGGTAGATTTTACTCATAATCGTAGCTGACAGATATTATTTATCAGCTGATACTGCCAAGGGCGCTGACAATGTGCAAGATTTGCGTGGTGTCATTAGTAATTTTGTTGAGCTGAACGGAGAACAGTTGTCAGAAATTCATTATTCATCAGCTTACATGCCAGAAATTCATTATTCATCAGCTTACATGCCAGAAATTCATTATTCATCGGCTTACAACCCATCAGTTCCTCCTGAACAGTTTGTCATTAAATTTCGAGTCATAGACGGTATTTAGAGTGCGAGCTGAGAGCTGAGATGGCATCCAACTCATGGCAGAAAATTCCTCTCTTGAGTGTCCTGACTGCGGAAACAGCTTCCCTCTCCGCACCACGACTGGCCTTTGTCAAAAATGCCTCAAGCTCAAGGATCATAAACGCGGAACAGCGGATTATGAGGATATTGAGGTAAACAATTGGCTGAAATAACCTCAGTAATGCTAACTGGCGTTAGGAACAACCTCAATGTGTAGTGTGCGGGCTGACCAGACGCAACAACATGCACAAGATCGGGCAAGACTACACCTGTGGTAGTGACACCTGTGCTCATCAGCTCAAAGAGGATGGAACAGGCCCACAAGGTGAGCCATACAGCCAGTGTTGATTCTTTTTTGTATTGAACTTTCATCAGGTAGTATCAACAACTCTGTACCGGAAACCTACAGGGAGCGCGCAGCAAAGACCCTTCAGCGTTTCAAGCTCAATAACCAGAATGCAGGCACTAACTTGCACACTGCCGCGCTTCTGCATCATGAGCGTGGGAGCAGTGGCCCCGGTGAGGAGCAGATACGACTTGCCATCATTGTGATTCCACAAATTAACATGGTTTTACTCTGGAGATCTAATTTCATGGATAGACTCGCTTGAGCACTGCCAAAGGAGTGGAAGGAAAGATTGGGAACATTATCAAGGGATATGGTGTGTCCCAAGCAATGCCCGGTATGTGTGGATTTTATGCCTACAGCAGTGTAAACTTATACAAAGATGGATTTTTAGACATCTTGAAGGACACCCTAGAGGTTGTGAATCCTCAATTCATGAGTAACCGACTTGGAACCAAGGAAATCCTTCTGTGAATTGTCTTCCTTGTTGCACAAAATTCATAGTTATTAATTTGAGACTTAGATCCGAGGTTTCCTTTCGATGGTCTGGGAACCGTCTTGCTGAGCCAAATTCTGCGACCGGTACATTGGCCAACTTTTACAAAATGCATTCCTCGACACAGGATAAGGTTGCTGCATACATTGATAACATCCCCCAGCAATTCAAGAGGGTTGCAACTAGTCCAAAGTCGAAGATGTTGTGCCTTGAATTTAATGTCAATATGGACATGGTAAGCATTAATCAATGAACTTACACATATTCCGTTCTCAATACACTTTAGTATCGAGAACGTCTGGCTAGAGAAGCTGAAGAGCTTGATACTCAGAGCAGTCAACCTGGATCAAATTCCCGCAAGCGCACAGTGTCTGAGTCATCAGTGTCTGTATCAAGTCTCGCAAAGCGAGGCCGCGCAGGTCAGGGCCATTCACAACTCCAACTTAAACTCTTGAATGACAGTGATATTTTTGTCTCCCAAACTTCAGGAATTTCTGCTCTGGGATCTAGATTCAGTTTGCATGGTCGAGGAGCATCGCCTCTGATTGCAAAGACACAATCACCGGTTACCCTTCAAAAATTCACCATCTCAGTTGATCCTGCCAACTTTGAGCCTGAAATTATCAAAATTCGTGGCCAAATCAATGGAATGATGTGGGACAACCATTTTGCAAAGGGCGCTATGAAAGTTGCGTTTGATGTTTGTCTGTCCAATCATATGTCTAACATTGAACTGACTTGAATTCCGAAGCTAATCCTGTTTGATTCAGAGGGCGGAGAAGAACGGGTTGTTGCTAAGCGCCTCTATCGAATCTCAGATGACGACCCAGATTCCATCCATAATCATATCTCCCTGGCTGACAACCGACTCATGCTTGAGGCTGAAGCAACTCGCCTTGTGCTAGGTGAGAAACTTCTCACGGCCTTCTATTTGCTGTGCCGAGAGAAGGGTGTGTCAGTGTTTCAACGTGCGCTATATATTTCTTCTCTATGTCACGATGACTAAGAAATCCGCTTTCATGGTAGACATCAAATTTGCACAAGCCTATCTTCTCGCGGAGATTCCTGTTGCTGTCACTAGGTGTCCAAGCGCGGCTTCGGGCCTTGCCGTATTTGACGGGGAAGCTGGAATGACCTGGCTTGTGGAAAGCAAGCGTGCATCAGTTGTTATTTCATTCACCTCCACCTTGGATCACAAGGCACGAGGAGCTGAAGACATACAGAGCAAGACAGTTCACGCTTTTGCTCACTATGCATTTGGGTACAGTGGCGGGGACCTTGTCTTTGCAGACCTTCAAGGCACCCCAACTCCTGTTCGAGGGAGTGACGGACTTGTTCTATTTGATCCAATGACTCACACGATGGGGGGGTATGTGGGAGTCAATTATCATGTTCAATGCAGGGACTGAATTGCTTTTCAGAGGCTCGGGACTTGGAGATTTTGGAATTGAGGGCATCGAAACATTCATCAATACCCATGAGTGCAATCGGCTCTGCACTGAGCTTCGATTTGAAGAGTCCTACCCACTACAGCTCCCAGAGGAGGTGCCGGGGCCAGATGGCACTGACAGATCTGGTTCAGAGGGAGGTCATGGAACACCCGATGGAGAGGAAGATTAGCTAACTTAGCTAAGTGCCAGTGGGCTATAGGATGGTTGTCTATTAGATATATCAGCATCTATCTATTATTTGCAACCCATGTTTAAGTGCAAGAGGCGCCTGCAGAGGTTCTCATCGACCACTACCGGCATCAATAGCTGTACCCCCCTTGGGCACACTGCCACACGGAGATGTCTGGGAAGGAGTTCGGCAAGTACAAAAAGTGCCAGCTCGGAGCCTCATTGGGAGCCAGTTCAGACTCAAAAACAAATAGAGGATGATTTAGTGTGTGTTATGTGCCCTCTCAAATATTTTTAGGTGAATTGAACTAGTGGTGGCAGCAATGGGGTCCCAGAGTTTTGTTTGGCCTTTGTTTGGTTCAAGTCAGCAAGGTCCGAGCCCCGAGCCTCAATAAAAAATATTGTGGACTTGAAAACAAATAGAGGATGATTTAGTGTGTGTTCTGTGCCCTCTCAAATATTTTTGGATGATTTGAGCTGGTGGTGGCAGCAGTGGGGTCCCAGAGTTCGGTTTGGACTTTATTTGGTTCAAGTCTGATTAGTTGCAAGTTTGGACTTGAAAACATATTTATAGCACTTTGAAATATCTTCTGTGCCCTCTCAATACTGGAAGGAAGCCCTTCGGGCATGTGCAAATCAGAGTGGGTCCGATAAGTTCAACGGGATCTACCGCCTCTTGCTTGAAGGGACATACCCCATGCTCATGTGATCATGACATGAGGTAACATGTCCTAAATGGGAACCGCGACCGAAGATCCGGATACCGGAAACCGAAATCGAAGCGCGACCGTCTCGCCTACCGTACCCGTGATTTGGCACTTGTAACCTCCGTTCAAAAAATGGCGGCGCATGTCTGTCGCTACAGCACCGGGCCCTCGCTCTCCCCACGCCTAACGAACCTCCGCCTAATCAGCACCCCTCCGCCGCCCTCCTCCCCCTCCTCCTCCAATGCACCAACGCACTTCAAAATCACCCTCCGCCGCTCCGCCACCTCCCTCGGGGACAAAACGAAAGGCACCCTCGCGGCGCTCGGCCTGCACCGGCGGCACCAGACCGTCTTCCACGCGCACAAGCCCGACATCGCGGGGAAGATCCTCGCGGTGAAGGAGCTCGTCGAGGTGCGGAACGTGCCGGCGGCGGAGGTGCGCGACAAGCAGGCTCAGCGCGCCGAGCGCAAGGCGCCGAAGGGGTATGCGGTGGTGGGGTCCCGACTTGGGGGCATGGACGGGATTTGAGTTGATTTGACGATTTCACTGCGAGGTGCGTTTGTTTCCTCGACGCGCAGGAGAACGACGTTGTTTAGGGTGCGCTTAGGTGGATTTTCTATACTCAATAATGGCCGGAGAATCGGTCTGCCGACGTGGCTCGACTCGCTGCAATCGAGCTAGCTGGAACAGATCCGGTCGAACCCCAAAAAAGGACTTGTACTTGTACTACCCAACCGTCGCGCGTGGCGGTAATACTAATCAATAGACCTCCCATAACATGGGATTTTCTCCGCTCCAGCAAGCAATGCACAAAACTTGTATTCTCCCCAATCTACACACCTTCGCTACCGATCCACCTCCCTGCCGCCCCAAACAAATCAACACGCCATCCAGACACGAATAAACGAAGGAAGAAGAGACGCACCCAAACACGAGATCCTACACGCGTGGATCAGTTGTTATTTTCTCGGAGCATGCGAGGGAAACGCACCATAGTACCGATGATCGCGACGGCGTCCGCGAGGAAGTGCTGTTCCCAGCCAGTCAGTTTGAGTTCAAGTTGTTTATCAACGGAAACGTACGTCTGCGCGAATAATGTTCAGCAAGGAAATAAGCAGGGAGGGAGGCGAGCAAAGAGACGGAAACGCACGTCGCATCATAAAGTCCGCGCCAGCGAGGTGGGCAAAGCCGGGCGCGCGGATGCTGCAGCGGTACGGGCGGTTCGAGCCATCGCTGCAAGAAATCAATACTGTAAAAGGCGAGGAGATGCGAGGCGACGCACGAAACAAGGTACACGGCCATCTCGCCCTTGGGCGCCTCGATCGCGCTGTACGTCTCACCCGGCGGGACGCTATATCCCTCGCTAAAGATCTATGTGCGGGTAAGAATGATCAAACGTGAATTGATAGTAGACGCACCTTAAAATGATGAATCAGACTCTCCATGCTCTCCTTCATCGACGCGCGGGGCGGAGGCACGAGCTTGTGGTCGTCGACCTTGACCGCGCCGGGCGGGATCTTATTTAAACACTGGCTCACAATCCGCAGACTCTCGCGCATCTCCTGCACGCGGCACAAATAGCGGTCATAGCAGTCCCCGTTCTTCCCGACGGGCACATCAAACTCGACCTCGTCGTACATGTCGTACCCCTCGACCTTGCGGAGGTCCCAGGGGATGCCGCTCCCGCGGACCATGACGCCGCTGAAGCCGTAGGAGCGCGCGTCGTCGGCGGAGACGACGCCGACGCCGACGGTGCGCTCCTTCCAGATGCGGTTGCCGGTGACGACCTCCTCGACCTCGTCGACGCGGGAGCTGAATTGGGTGGCCCACATGAAGATGTCGTTGAGGAGGCCGTGGGGGAGGTCGAACGCGACGCCGCCGGGGCGCACGTACGCGCTGTGGAGGCGGGCGCCCGAGACGCGCTCGTAGAACTCCATGAGCTTTTCGCGCTCCTCGAAGCCCCAGAGGAAGGGCGTCAGGGCGCCGACGTCCATTGCGTGTGTTAGGATCGCCATCAGGTCTGCGTTTGGGTATTATTTATTTATCGTCAGCGTACAAGTAGGACGCACGGTTAAGAATGCGGGTGAGCTCGCCAAAGAGCGTGCGGATCCACTTGGCACGGGCGGGCACCTCGATGTTGAGCAGCTTCTCCACCGCGAGCGAGTAGCAGAGCTCGTTCGTCACTGGCGGTCAATTGTCATGATTACTTAGAATACACCGTCGAGGACACGCACTCATCGAGACATAGTCGAGGCGGTCAAAGTACGGGAGGGCCTGGATGTACGTCTTGTACTCGATGAGCTTCTCCGTCCCGCGGTGGAGGAGGCCGATGTGCGGGTCCGTCCTTAGGATCTCCTCGCCGTTCAGCTCGAGGATCATACGCAGCACGCCGTGGGCCGCAGGGTGTTGCGGCCTGTCGGCGTTAGATTCCTGTGCGCAGAATTGAACATGGCGCTCACCCGAAATTCACTGGAGCACCCTCAGTATAGACACTCTGTATTAACGAAATGACAGACCTGTAAAATGCCTTAGCTTATTATCCGTGCGCGCGACGCCAGTCTCCTTGAGGATCTGTTGGGCGGTCATGCCGCGGTATTCCTCGACGACGACGGTGGTGTCGGGGTCGTTCGGGACGTCGGGGTCGTTGCCGACGACATGGTAACTGCCGGGGGTGGCCTCTGCGCGGTTGATGGGGTGGGTTGAGAGGGCCCGCGTGGGGAGGCGCCGCAGGGGGCGCGTCGCCAGCGAGCGGAGGGAGAGCATCGAAAACTGGAGAGGGAAGCTGGTGCTACACACTCGTAAATAAGGCACTTTCTCCACCATGGTAATTTTTTGGACACTTTGCATTGCTGCGTTTACTGAGTGCAATGTAGCCGCACCCGCCGCAGCGGATAGCGCGGTCGTTGACGCGCTTTGGCCGGCCCCCGCCAATACGAAAACCACTGCAGCGCAACTGGCGAACACGCCTGCCAATCCCGCATGTCAAGCTTGTGGGGCGCGAGTTCGCGCCGTGCCGGCTGGAGGAGCACTACTACGCAACGATCCAGGAGGACGCGATGTACATGACTTACATCCACGAGAGCCAGGCCCGCCCCCCGCCCCGCCAGATCCGCCTCACATACGACCCGAGCAATCCCTACGCCCGCTTCCGGAACAACCCGCCCGTCGGGGGCACCCAGCTGGGGAAGAAGCCCCCGCCACCGGACACGCCCGAGAACGTCGTCTGCCTCGAGAAGATCGTGATCCACTCGTTCATGAAGCAGGCCATTGGCGGCCGCTCCAACCTCCTCGGCCTCATCATGGCCCTCCGCGCCCTCACCGGCGAGACGGAGAACGCCGCCGGCCGACACGCCCTCCCCGGCGTACAGGTCGTCTACGGCAAGAAGTCCGTTGGCGGCTGGATCCGCCCCGGAGTCCCCGTCGGCGCAAAGGTCGAGCTCAAGGGCGCGCCGATGTACGACTTTCTCGCCGCCCTCGTCGAGTTTGTCCTTCCCCGGCTGAAGGACTTTCCCGGTGTCATTCTCCCCCCGCCCGCCGCCTCGGACCACAGCCCCAGCGCTGTCTCGGGCGTCGTCTCCCTCGGCCTCCCCCCCGCTGCCATGCCTTTTTTCCCCCAGATCGAGGTCAACGTCGACGCATACCCCCGCCCCTACGGCATGCACGTCCACTTTGTCACCAATGCCACCGGTGTCGGCGCAGAGAACCGTGCACGCGCGCTCCTCTCTGGCTTTCAGATTCCGTTTACAAGGAGGTAGCGGCGCATAAAAATTATCTTAGAGTGTATTATACAGTAATGAATGGACTGAATAAAAAGAGCCACAGCTTGTCGCCTGCGAGAATTAGACTCATCGGGGAAGCAGTGATTACATCACATTCACCCTTCTGGCGCTGGACGCGACTGACTTGCATCGAACGCGTTCTGGGGAGCCTGGCCGACGCACGGCCGCTGCACGACTGTCTCCTTGGTCGAGCTTACGCCTTTCAAATACCGTGAATCGACGGAAGCAATTTTCCTGACTCGCCCGCTCTAAAATTCTGTTTCCGTCGTCCACCATGTCCACGCCGTTACGCCCGCCCTCACGGTCGGGCTCGACCCCCGGCGCCGCCAACAATCCAAAATCTCTTAACGACTATGTGCGTGCTCTTTTTTCCCGGTGGCAGCCTGCGCGGGCTTGACGGTGAACGAACAGCAACTCGGCGACTCGCTCGGCAAGGGCGCCTTCGGCCAGGTCTACCGTGCGTCTCAGCAAGCTCACTCGGCCACCTGTTAATATTATCCTTCAGGGGCCTTGAACTGGGCGACGGGCGAGACGGTCGCGGTCAAGGAGATCCAATTGAGCAACATCCCCAAGGGCGAGCTCGGCGAGATCATGGTACGCGCGCCAATCCGCTCGTTCCTCTATCGTCTAACCCGTGCCAGTCCGAGATCGACCTACTCAAGAATCTAAACGTCCGTGGTTCTCGCTGCTGTTCTTCTTCGCGCGCCTAACCAACCGACAGCATGCGAATATCGTCAAATACAAGGGGTTCGTCAAGACGCGTGAATATTTATACATTATCCTAGAGTGCGTCTGCCCTTTCCTTCCTTCCTGCCCCTCACTTTCCCGAAAACCAGGTTCTGCGAGAATGGCTCCCTGCACAACATCTCCAAGCGCTTCGGCAAGTTCCCCGAGAGCCTCGTCGCGGTGTACATCTCCCAGGTCCTCGAGGGGCTCATGTACCTGCACGACCAGGGCGTCATCCACCGCGACATCAAAGGCGCCAACATCCTCACCAACAAAGACGGCACCGTCAAGCTCGCCGACTTTGGCGTCGCCGCCAACACCACCTCGGTCAACGACGGCGCCGTCGTCGGCTCGCCCTATTGGATGGCGCCCGAAGTGATCGAGCAATCCGGCGCCACCACCGCCTCGGACATCTGGTCCGTCGGGTGCGTCGTCATCGAGCTCCTCGAGGGCCACCCACCGTACCACACCCTCGACCCCATGCCCGCGCTCTTCCGCATCGTGCAGGACGACTGCCCGCCCATCCCCGAGGGCGCGTCCCCCATCGTCAAGGACTTTCTCTACCACTGCTTCCAGAAGGACTGCAACCTCCGCATCTCCGCCAAGAAGCTCCTGCGGCATCCTTGGATGGCCGCCGCGCGCCGCCAGATGGCCGACGGGAAGGGCCGGGCGGCGACGGAGGAGGGCCCCGCCGCTGCGGGTGCGGATGCGCAGAAGCCGAGCAGCAGTAGCAGCAATGCGCGCCCGGGTGCCCAGGAGACCCAGCGCCGCCCGCTCAGCAACTACAACTACGACGAGGCCGTGCTGAAGGTGCAAGAGTGGAACGAGGCGCTGAAATGTGCGTCGTCGCACTCTATACGTTGAATTGACTTTACAACCCCGCGCAGCGCCATCCCGGCCCTCGAAGCACCCTGGGCGGAACGCCAGCGGGCGGCCGCCGTCCCCTGCACGCGATATCTCCGCGTCCCCCTCCAGCTCAACGTCCGGCGCGTGGCGTGCCGCGTCCGCATCCGGCGCCGGTGGCGCAAACCCTAAACCAAACGTCACCGAGAAGATCCAGATCCCGCCCCTCTCCTTCTCCCTCCAGCCGCCGGAGGAGCAGACGGACAACTGGGACGACGACTTTGAGGAGGGCATCTCGCTTACGAAGCTGCAGGCCCTCGAGAAGAGCGGGGCTGGGGAGGGGGGCGGGGCGGCGGCGGAGGAGAACGCGCGGACGATAAGACCGAATAAGAGCCCCGCCGCGAAGCCGCCAATACCGCTTGCGAAGGCGCCGCCGGGGGAGATGCACGGGATTGGAGAGGTGGACGTGGACTCGGACCCGGACCCCGGGGATGCGGACGACGATGACTACTCCGACCTCGTCGGCGGGGAGGACGAGGGTGTTCTCGAGAGCAAGGTCGCCGATTTCAAGGTAAGCTTTCCGCGTAACTTCTATCCCCCCGGTTCTTTAAGATGAGGATCGTGCTAATGGGATTGAGATTGGGATGGGATTAAACTGAGCAGCGCTGACCCCGCCCCCCCGCAGATGAAGCACTCGTTCCGGCAGGGCCTCTTCCACCCGGACGACATCAAGACCTTCGGGCTCGGGCGCGCCGCGGGGCCGGGGCCGCTCTCCGCGCCGAGCCTCTCCGGGCTGTTCGGCCGCTCGACCTCGGACCCCAAACCCGCCCGCCCTCCACTCAGCCCGCTCGTCACCACGCCCCCGCTCACCGGGCCCGCTTCTGCGTCTGCCTCTTCGAGTTTGCGCACCAACTCGGGGTTAGCCGCAGGCCCAGCGTCGCCCGTGCCCGCCTCCCTCCGCCTGTCACACTCGCGCTCGTCGTCCTTCGCCGGGACGAGCGTCGGCATCGGCGGGTCCGTCGGCCGCGCGGAGGCGCGCCGCATGCTCAACGAGGCCGAGTTTGGCAAGTACGCGGAGGAGGACGACGAGGACTACGAGGATGTGTTTGGGAAACCGAATGGGACGAGTACGTCGTACGGTTGCGGAGACTACAGGCAGGCTGATTTACTCCTGTGTCTAGCTTTGGAACAGCCTCCGGCGCTGCAGCTGAATACGAGGCTGTCGAACAAGTCGTGGGTGAGCTGAGGATTTTGAGTTTTTTTTTTTAAGCGTGTGGGCTGATTATCGCGCCGTGTAGCTCGGGGACGATAATTCGGACGAGGAGGACCCGTTTGCCGAGGTGTGTCTTTTCGTCTCCTAGTTATCAAAGCTGACGCGGTCGCAGATTGACGAGGGCTTCGCGGAAGACGACCTAGAGGCCAACCTACAGCGAGATAAATACGCTCGGCTGTGTAACATGGTCAACGGGCTCATCGACCAGCTTACGCCCTCAGCGCCGGACTTTCAGCTCCGCGATGCGTGCGATCAGCTGGTCCGTCGTCTGTTTTGCATCCAAAAAGCTCTTCTGACGTGTCCGATAAGCTGAATATCATGACGGACACGCCGGAGATGCAACTGCAGCTCGTGTCGTCGCACGGCATGCTTGCGATCCTGGAGGTGCTCGAGGGCAAGTGCGCGCGGGACGTCAGCATGCGGCTGTTGCAGATCATCAACCTAGTCTGTTTTTCTTTTCCTTCCTCCTGTTTGACTCCCTCGCTGATGCGCTCTCAAGTTGGTGACTGCCAATCTCGGGTTTTTGGAGAGTTTCTGCTTGATCGGGTACGTGCCCCGGTGTCCTATTTGTATCGACGATTGATTTTTTTCAGCGGGATCCCGGTGATGATGAGTGAGGCTGTCTGCGTTTATTTCACGTTCTCAGATGCTGAGTGTTGCTCACAGGCTTCACATCGAAAAAGTTCCCGTCCGAATGCCGGCTAGAGGCGTCCAACTTCATCCGGCTGCTCTGCCACACGTCCGTCATGACCCTGCAGATGTTCATCTCGTGTCGCGGGCTCAAGGTGCTCGTGGACCTCATTGATGAAGATTATACCGAGCAAACGGAGCTCGTCGTGCACGCGCTGAACGGCATCGGCAGCGTCTTTGACCTGAACAGCCCGACAACCAAGAACGACTTTTGCCGGATGTTTATCCGGGAGGGTCTGCTCGACCCGCTGTCGGCTGCGCTGCTGAATGTAATATCGAACGGCGGCGAGGCGACGACGGAGACCAAGATGAAGATCATCCAGATCCTGCTCGTGTTCTCGCAAGTATCGCAGTCGGACATCCATGTGCGCAACGCCGTTGGCACGCGCAAGGTCATACGGCGTGAGTCGCTCGTTTATCTCGCTCCCTGCGGTTTTGGTGCTCAAGTCATCTAGGGCTACTTCGGTCGTGCGAGCTGCTCGAGCCGGAGTGCTTGGTACAGATGCTCAAGGCGGTGAAGCACCTTTCGATGAACGCGACCCTGCTCGAGGTGCTCCAGAACGCCAACGCCATCGAGATCTTGGTACGGATATTGGACGAGCAGTCGTCAGGGCCGCACAGCACGGTCCGTCTCCGCGCTTGGCTCATGACAACACTGACTAAACTCGCACGCCAGGAAATGTCAAACCACATTTTCCAGACGTGCTACAATCTCTGCCGACTGAACAAGTCTCGGCAGGAGGAGGCGGCGCAGGCAGGAATTATTCCGTGCCTAAAGCGCGTAATTGAGACGCGGTCGCCGCTAAAGCAATTTGCGCTGCCGATTCTATGCGACCTGACGAGCGCGGGCAAGAGCTGCCGAACGCTTCTGTGGCAACACGACGGGCTCGCGATGTACCTCAAACTGCTAGAGGATCCGTATTTCCAGGTCAGCGCACTCGAGTCGATCCTGTCGTGGCTGCAGGACGAGACGGCCCGCGTCGAGGATGAGCTGACGAAGCCGCCGTCCGTGGCGGCGCTCCTGACCTGCTTTGTGACGGCCAAGGCCAACTCTTTCGAGAACCTCCTCGACCCGTTCCTCAAGATCACGCGACTGTCATCGCCGCTGACGATCGCGATCTCGCGGTCGCCGCCCTTCTTCAAGCGGATCGTCGAGCGCCTCGCCCCCGCCGCGGGAGGGCATTCGAAGGAGAAGGCGGTCGTGCGGCTCAACCTGCTGCGTGTACTTCGGACCGTGTGCGAGGTGCATCCGAACCGCGCGATGCTCGTCGAGCGATACGGACTGCTCGGCATTGTCGAGGGGCTAAGCCGCGGGGGCGGCGATGGTGCGGTGCTGGTCCGCGAACTCGCACGCGAGATTGTGCCGGTGCTCAAGCCGGGACTAAAGCCCGCGACGGGGGGTGCACGGGGAAGTGGGGGACACCAGGCGACGCGTAGCACACCCGGCGGCGGAGGGTCAAATGCGCAGGCAGAGTCACCCCGAGTTGCAGCGCTCGCACCCAAGAAGCTGCGACGCACAGCATCGGAGACGGTCGGCCCGTCGTTTGGGTCGTCCACGAGTAGTAGACTGGGAGGGGCAGCTGCGGGCGGCACACCGACGAACGGGAAGACGAAACCCATGCGGCAGAAACTGGGCGACATCCCTTGGGCGCGGCCGTGACCGCGTATGTATTGTATTTTTTTTTCGTACTCTCTTTGGTCTGTACACTACCGCTCTCTTTTTTTCCATGTCTATTATCTGCATCCATTATACGTACACTCATTACTCTATACGCATAAACACATTCCTTGCATAAATAAGTATGTTATTCGTACAAACGGTTCAAAGAGAAGCGAAGCGCGTCGACGTCATTGATTGTATTCTACTTGGCTTTCAGCTTTGCTCCTGCTCCAACCTTCCCATCCCTCGTGGGCTCCCGGGGTAAATTTTCCTCCTTGTTTGACCTCTCAGTAGGTTATACATTGCTTGTATTCTTTCTCCCATCTCAAATGCCACTCAGTCTGTCGCCAGGCTCCATTCTGGATTAAACTACGCGCAGCATGTCTCTGGTCGCGTCGTTGGACACCGCTCAAGCTGGATCTGGACCCAACAGATCCGCATTGATCCCAGAACCATGTGCATTTTCCGACCTGCCTCCCGAAATCATCTCGGATGTATTTGGACTCTGCTTATCTGTTCAAGTGACGCCTGTTCCAAGCGAAGCACCGCTGCTCCTGGGCCAGGTCTGCCGACGATGGCGCGAGATAGCGCTGTCGACGCCGCGGCTGTGGAACGAGATTTTTCTATTTGATCCCCACTGTCCGAGCATCTGCTCTCTCCTCGAGGTCTGGCTGTCGCGTGCGCATGATTGCCCACTGCATATATCCTTGATGTGGGCCCAACACAGCGCGGTAGACTCCCCGTCTACTGCGGTGTGGGACGTTGTGACGCGATTTTCCGACCAGTTGCAGAGCCTCGGGATCGATCTTCCGTTTCATGAGCTTCGACAATTGGAGTTCCTCAGAGGTCGGATCCCCTCGCTCAAATATTTGACTTTGACCGCCGCGTCCTCGCGCCGCGTACCACAAGACCCTCTTAACTCTTCGCCGTTCACTATCACCATCTTCGAGCAGGCTCCAAAGCTAATCTCATTCAACTGGAAAAATTTAACCTCACATACCATCACACTTGGCATCCCATGGTCACAGCTGAAATCGCTCGCGTTGCTCGGCGTCAACGAGGCCGAATGTCTGTGGATTTTGAAGAAAGCTGTCAATCTCACCGAGTGCGCGTGGGGTACGCTCGACACCATCCAGTCCCCAGGCAAACTCACGCGCATCGCTCCCATGCGCTCGTTGCGCTCATTGCATTTGCGCAGCGGCTCGCTCCCCGTGGCCTTGCTGCCCGCGCTGGCCGTGCCGCGTCTCTGTGAACTGACCCTTTCTATTCACACCCCGCAGGTCCCGGATTTCCGCGCATTCCTGTCGCGGACGGGCTGTCGCTTGCGCTATCTGTCTCTCCAAGCGGAGATGATGGGTGCGAGCCCCGTGCTGCAGTGTCTGCACCACAACGCGATGCGCACTCTCACGCATCTCAAGCTCATATTTGGAGACCCTCTCTCCGTGTCTAGCGTCCTGCAGTTGCTCCACGCCGACGAGACCTTCCTTCCGAAACTGGAGATGCTGACAATAGGCGATGTCTCCCCGCCGACCCAAATCAGCTGTGAACCGATGCTCATCGAGATGCTCCAGCGGAGGTGGCGAGCCGGCTGCCTCAAGGTGTTCTCGTTGTCGACTCGCTGCGAGTTGGTGGTCCATGACAAGGGAATTTTGCGTGCTTTGTTGGAAGAGGGGATGTTGATTGACCTCGAAACTCTTCGGATCAATAGCGGGCGCATGGAAAGACGACGCTTGCAGACTTTGTTTGATACTAACTAATATATATACTTGGATATTTGGGATATTTGCAGTCTTAATCTACAACATTTGCATTGGTTGTTTGCAAAGGCGACGGAGCGGTACTGGCGCGTATTTGGAAACTGGGGGTCGATGAGGCTCGTGTAGCTCCCTCCCGTGGAGGTGTTGACGGTGGGCGTGTTTGCGCCTGGTCAGTAGATTATTGAAACGATATCATGAGCAACTGGAGTGTGTCAAGAGACTACATAGTATGTCTTCTTAGCCTTTGCGTTCCTTCTAAGTTCTGCCTAGGATATCCTGAATCTCGAAGGAATTGGTCTCACGCCGGAGACTACTAGTACCGGGCATCCTCGGCGGGGCGGCCAAGACGAGCAGGTCATGGGAGTTTCATTTCGTCGTTTTTGAAAGCCTAGCCCCATAAGTTTACAAGCCGGTGCAGCAGCCGTGCCTCATCCAAGGTCCAGAAGATTCTGAACGCATAGGAACGCGTTCGATGTAACTTCGTCGTCGCGTCCAGAAGAGTTAACGTGATGTAATCAGCACTTGATTCTTACCACAACAAGCTCAATCAAGCTCACAGTTGAAGACACGGCAGGTACCGCGAGACGAAGAACGAAACGAGATATCTTATTCTAACACACTGCTCGAGAGTTCTGGCTCTGGACGAAGAACGCGCTCGTCTATTGGCATCGCTTAGATACCTGATTTAGGGACTTGGGGAAGTATTTGGAAACCACCGCAGGTGGGTATATACATGATGAAGAGCGCGACAAGCTCACATTCTGCTCAAGATATTGGAATCTGCAATTACTTTGAACGCGATAAGCTTCTTCATTTACACTCAGCGAAACTTCCGGGGGATCTGTGTTGAAGACATCAGAAACCTGCAGTTGCGCACTCTGACAGTCTTCTGCCATTTTCTGGAACCTCTGAAATGACAACCACTGCCAATCCATACGCCCCATCCTCCCTCGACGGAGAAGCGGAAGACGACAACGACGTCTGGACGCCCCTCCAGCTAGCCGCCCTCCAAGGTGACCTCCCACTCATTGATCAGCTCCTTAAATCCCCAAACGAAGACGTTAACGCCCCCGCCCGCGGATATTACGGCCGCACGGCCCTCCAAGCCGCCGCCTCCCAAGGCCACCTTGACATCGTGCAGCACCTGCTCTCCGCCGGTGCAGACCCCAACGCTCCAGGCGGCAACAACGGCGGCCGCACCGCCGTCCAAGCTGCTGCCGGCGCCGGCTTCCCCGCCATTGTGGCACTCCTCATCCACACCGGCGCACGCATTGCCGAGGCACCCTCGCGATATCACGGGCGGTCTGCGCTCCAGGCCGCCGCGGAAGGCGGGCACGCCGCGCTCGTGAAATCGCTGCTCGCCATGGCTGACATCGAACCCAATGAGCCTCCGTGCCGCTACAGCGGACGCACCGCCCTCCAGGCGGCCGCGGAGAACGGGCATATTGAGGTCGTACGAATTCTGCTGGAGGCTGGCGCGGATGTGAACGCTGCACCGGGGCGGTACAAGGGACTGACCGCGTTGCAGGCTGCGGCTGCGGGCGGCAGGCTCGATGTCATGGAAGTGCTGCTGGGCGCCGGTGCAGACGTCAACGCCCCAGGGTGCTACTACCATGGGAGCACCGCGTTGATCGCGGCGGCTGAGGGAGGGCACAAGGCCGCTGTCCAGCGGCTGCTCGCTGCTGGCGCGGCCGTGAACGCTGTGTCGGGCGATGCGCAGCGGACGGCGCTGGAGGTGGCCGACTTGGCCGACCATGCGGACGTCGTAGAGATCCTGGAGGAGGCGGAGAAGACTTTAAATGAACTGGAATCTGAGGTTGTTTCTCACAGAGAAGCACATATTGTACACTAGCAACTTGTATGCTCACATATGTATGTCGTTATTCTAGTAGGAGTCGTGTCAAGAAATCATAAGTGAGGGGGAACTTCAACAAAGTACCTCCACTTTCACTAATTCCCGACGGCATGCGACATGCAAGGCGGTAGGAAAAAGTAAGGGAAGGCGGGTGTGGCGGCGGCAACACCGCCCGCTATGTCCATGCCCATTCCCGTTCCCGTTCTCATTGACAATTGAGTTTCTCATTCCATGATTTCCGGTCCAGACCTCGATGGAGCGGCTGCATCTGCGTCTGCGAGGAAGCGATTCCTGTGGTCGTTGTCCCCGTCGGCGCGATCGGTGCACGCTGTATAGAATCCTGGGAGATTTTTGGGTCAAGTGCAGCTAACCCAAGTGCCTCCTGAGCCGCGAGATAAACCTGATAGAGCGTTTAGATCCCTGAGCTACTGAAGCCTGTAGAATGAGAGTAATAAGTCTGATTAGAATCGACGGAGAGCGGGCCGGGAATTGCCGGCACGAAGGAAATAGGCGGAATAAAACAGAAATACTTCAAGCGGGGGGTAGGTACAAACAGACATGATTAGACTAAGTAGAGGGTGTGGGGGGGGGGGGGGGGGGGGGGGGGGCTAACTAGACTACATACAGACAGATGCTTGAGGCGGGATGGGATTGGCGATGCTATAGCGCGACAGAAAACAGGGACGGACGTGGATGCAGAGGGGTTATTCAGATGATGGCTGCGGGCGTGGAATCCGGGGTATGGAGTGTAGAGATACAGAGATGATACAGCAATTAGGGAAGAAAGGCAAAAAATCAGGGAGGCTGCCGGCTATGAGGGGCCAATTTTGCGCTCGGCAGTGACTGGAGTAGGTATTAGCGCGTTGAAAGAGGAATCAGCGACAGGAAAAGAGCGACAGACGCACCCCATATCCGGCGGTCCATCGGACACTGCTGCTTCGACGCCGGTGTCCCGATCCACTTGAGGAGACAATGCATGTGAAAGACGTGCGTGCATTCGCCCCAGACTGGTTCATACAAGGAATGCAAGGAAGAAGGACAATAGAGGTTAGCAAAATGAAATATAAAGGTGTGAAACAGACGCACTAAGGGGACAATCGTCTCCGGGCATCTTGCAAGATGGACAACATCCCTCGTACGGCACGCGACAGATCCCGCAGACGTCTTCGTTCTCTGCGTCGTTGCCCTCAGGCTCCGCCGCCCCTGTGTCCCAGCGCCACTGCGCGACCGCGTGCCAGTGCTTCACCGTCACCTTCATCTCTTTGTAGAGTGGTGGGGGTGTAGAATCCTTGTCTATGCGTCCCGTGTGCTCGCAGGCCGAGCAGATAGTGGGCGAACGAGGAGAAGGGGCGAAGAGTAACGGTTGTGGTGGGGGTAGGAAGTAAAGAGGCGTCTCAACAAACGGCTGACTGATGGGTTTGGCTTTGTGGACGCGTTAGCGCGTTTTAGCCGAGTTCGTGACCCTTCCTGAGGCTTCCTGAGGCTGAAGTGATTTGTTCGCCGCCGTTACTTGACAATAAAAATTCGGTGTTTTCAGATGAGGTATCGATCGCCATGGTTCAGCACTCCTCTATTTGGAAAAGGCGCCTTCATGATCAAATCGCCTCCTGTCGTCCGGAAAGCTGTCAATGTATACTTTGCTCGAACTCAGTGAAGGAAAAACACGAGAGTGAAGCCTCATTTTCTCTGACTAAGTTACGACCAGCTCAAAGAGGCCTTGTTTATGAATTACCACAGCAAATATGATACAAATGAATCCTGATACATCTTCCAACGAATCACTTCTCTGCAAAGCAAGGTCTGAGGAAACCAGAGCACGCACAAAAAATGCTTTAGACGTACTCAATCCCATCTTCAGCCACTTGGGTATCTTCTTCTCAAGCGAGGTGCCTGAATCCGTAGACGGTCGTGGTTCGGAGGCTGGCGGCATTGGGAGATCTACCGCTTGCGATAGTACCTCGGACGCTAGAGGCGCAGCCACACTGGAGCCTATTTATTGTCAACCAAAGATCATGGACCTGGGACGGGCACATACCGTTGAGGACACGCGCCTGTTCCTCGCGGGCGCTGTCTTCAAAGCGCAGGAGCAGCATAGAAGACGGGGCGAGATATAGCTCCGACAACGTAAGGTCTCGAACAGCGGGATCGGAAACCTTGAGGTCGCGTTTGGGCGGTTGATCTAACCAGATGAGTTTGGCTGGTGGTCAACCAAACGGCAGAACCTACATAGCACGAACTTGACAGGTTTCACGTCGTCTCTCAGCAAGGCTCTCACAAACGCGTAGACCGCGCGGATCTTGCTATTCGACGGGAAAACCTTCTCTACCTGTGTACGGTCTGTGAAGCGGATTCGGATTGTCGTCTGTTTGGAGCGTCAGTGTTTGCTTACACCTTGAACAATAGCACGCACATTCGGCCATCGATCTCGTTTTGATTTCTCCGCCGCATCGCGCACAGCACGGAGCTGCAACGGGGCATTGGCGAGTGCTTGGGTCTTTGCGGTAAGCCCACTTTGGGCGAGCTTAAGATCTGCCGTCGTTGGCGTGAAGTAGTCATCCGGAAGCGGCGCTAGTTAAGCTAAGAGATGAGTACCAGGTCATTGACGCATGGCGCGCCGGGTGGGCTTACGTGGCAGCGTAGCGGACGAAGACGAAGGCTTGTAAACCTTGAAGGAGGGCGTTGCAATCGGAGTTGGTTCAGCTGTTGAATCGGGTGGCGATGCAGGCGTAGACTGCGGTGTGCTGTCTATCGGAACCTCATTTTGTGCAGACGGACCAGCTTCAGCTGGGGTATGTGTGTGTTCGGACATGGGAACAAAAATACTACAAATTAGGTTCAATGCGTATTACAGCGTCAAGAACGCGGAATGCTCCTCACGTCTACTAAGATATACAATGTGGGATACTGGCGAAGAGGGGTCAGCGTTGTACGACACGGACGGGCAAAGAAATAAAAAATCAGACAAAAAGTAGTTGTCTCATACCGTCTGTCCCAGGACCGCTGGCGAGCAGCCCCTTTGGAATGAGACAGCCGGGAAGTCGAACGCAAATTACAAGAAAACATCACGAGAAAAAAGCAGGGATAAGGGCTCACCGAGAACACAAGATGAGGGAGAAGAGAAAGAGTTTACGCGTCGTGTTTGGTGAAAGCCAGCAAAACAAACACCGTTCCATTCTTTCACTTGTACACCCATGCCACACCAGCACGACGCGCATTGTGGCCACGAGAGCACTGACCACGACCACGACCACGACCACGACACCACAGATCTCGGCCCCAAAGATAATTTGTTCTCTCAGATTGACCGCGATAATGTTGTCGCGTTGAATGCTTCGGGTGAAGGATCCGTAATCATCAAGCCTTGGCATGAGCGTTTGGATGAAGACAAGGTCCCCGGTCTTCGTGTCCCTCTGGACTCGTCGTCTCATTTCTGTTCTCATCTTACAGTATATTGAGTCCGACGCAGACGATCAGATGTTAGATCCTGCTGGCCCCACAAAGAATTGATATTCAGTCTAACATCTCTAGGATTATACGCATACCTTTCACGAGTTCTGTAAAACTGCGTTCTCTCCTTCTGAAAACTGGGCCCGCCGACCAAACCCCAGCGAACGTGGCCCTGGTCAGCGGACATCTCCTCAAACGCTTTACTCGTCTAACCCCGCCGTGTTTAGTTTTCCAACGAGGATAGCTTTGATTTCCAAGATGTCGCAGACAAGACGCCGACCCAAGAATTTGCGGTTGCTCAAGACCGCGCCGTCGGGGAATATTCTCTCAGGTACTTACTTGGATGACACGCTCTCGTCGCTCATGCTGACCGAAGGATAGAACCGCGAAATTTTCGAACGTCTCTTCCATTTCGCTGTTCATACCTAGATCCCAGGGCGCGGAAACGACGCGAATCTATTATGTCGGCTTTTTGGGCCATTGGACCGAGGTAGGTTTTTGCGTATGTACTCTCTTTTAGTACCGGGTGCTAATGCGCGATTAGCGGAAATCGAGCCCAGTCATCACAGTCTACGAAACGCAAGCCAACTTGGCAGACCACGAGAAAATCCAAGGGACAGACGGTGGCTTGAGCTCACCCCAGGTTTGAAGCAAATCATCGAACAAAGTCACAAAGAATTGCAAAACAAAACTGTATTATAGCGTGTATCACCACCTACTTTCTTGCCAATGAACACTGCATAAACTAGATTCGTTCTGGTGCTTGCATTAATGTACAAATGAACTACGAATACAATGTGAGGAGACCGACGTAAGTGCCCAAAAAAAATAATGATATTAACCCCCTGCATTGGAACCACCAATCTCCTGGTTCCTCTGCATAAAACTCTGCATCATTTCAAAACTCACCGCGCCGCCGCCGCTGCCGCTCACGGGGCGGGGCAGGCCCCCGCCACCCATGGTGTCCGGATACATCCCTGGATTGGCGCCGACGCCCATCCCCCCCATGCCCCCTGCCATTCCAGCGCCCATACCCGGCGCATTTCCGCCAACACCAAAGTGCCCAGGATTGAATCCCCCCATGTCAAGCTGTTGTTGTTGTTGCTGCTGCTGCTGGCCCATCTGTTGCTGCATCATCCCCATCTGTGGCATGCCCCTCCCCGCGCCAGCCTGTCCCTGCGCCGCATTCGAATTACCACTGCCCATCGCGCCTGAAGCTGCAGCTCGCCTCCTTTGCTCCAGCCCCGTCCGTATCAACTTGGCCATCATCGCGTTCCGGGCCGGCACGGGCATCTTGACGATCTGTATGAGCAGCGCCTGTGGTATATTCACCCCATTCTGCATCAAGTAGGTGTTGACGAGCATCATCAACTGGGGCCCCGAAGCGGTACCGGTCTGCGGCGGCTGTGGCATGTTCTGCGGGGGGGGAGCCTCGGGATTAGGCGTCGGATTGGGAATGAGGCTAGGATTTCCGGCGAAACCCTGGGGCATGTCCGGAATGCCGTTCAGCGGGAAAAATGCGCCAACCAAACCAGCGTTGGCAACAGGGAATATTAGCACATTGTTGGACTGTTTCCCATTTGGTAACGTCCACGCCGCAACAAAATACTGTGAAACGTATTTATAGACCCTCGGGTCGAATAAATCAGACGTACGAGGTTTCTCTGGATGAGTATCGCGACCAGGGACTTGTACGCCATCTCGTTGTTCACCTGATTTGGCGCACGGGGGTTGGCAGCAAATGTGCACAACACGGGCTCGACGCGCTTCATCCACACTTGCAATTCTCGGAGGGTTACAGCAGGCTTGTCTGCGATGGTCACAGTCAAGGTTGTTGGCCACGATTCCGGATGGCTGCCACGAACGTTAATTTATTTGAAAACGTTCTGAGAAAGAAAAGGCATACCAGAGTTCGGGGGTGCCACTATTCGCGATGACAAAGGTTGAAACTTCGCGCGGCTCACCCGCGGGATTGGTCCCAGACCATGTCATGAGACCCTGCCATACGGGTACGCTCGTGTTCTTTGCTGGCGCGCCAGTTGGTCGTGCGCGTTCCTTCTGCTCGATCATCTTCTGCATCTGCTGCGCCATCATCGGTGACGGCGCCATCCCGGGGTTCACGGGCATGGGCAAGGTACGCTGTGGGCCGCCGCCGCCGCCGCTCAATGACCGCATGTGGCCTGGGATCTCTGCATTGCCGAGTGGCGGAGTAGGCTGGGATTGCGACGGTAACATGTTGTTGCCGCTGCTATCGGCTCCGCCCATCTGGACATCACCCGTATCCGGCGTGACTGTTTGCGGCTGCACCGTCTGGCCTTGCTGACCCTGCCCTTGCAAGCCGCCTTGTCCCTGGTGAAGTCCTGGGACCTGCTGTCCATGTTGCATGGGCTGCCGCGGCTGACCTTGCTGAACATGCAGTTGCGCTTGCGCCGCCGAATTCTGTGCCGCTGCTTGGCCCTGCTGAGCCGCCTCCATCTGTTGTGCATGCGCATACAAGGCGCGCTGCTGAGCGAGCATCGCGTGGATGTTTTGCTTCAGCTTGAGGTGCACGTTGTTCTTCTCTGTCCACTGCAACATGAGATTCTCCGCGAGCTGGGTGTCACCTTTCGCGCGTGCTTCAGCGATAGCCGCCTCAAGCGCGCGCACCGGCGCCTCCGTCGCACGAAGGGCATTTTGAATCTGCTGCAAGCGTTGCATGGGGAGTCGAACTAAGGATGGTGAAGTGCCCGGTGCTGGTGGCGCCGGTGCAGACGCCGGAGACATGTTCGGGGCCGGGGCCATTGGGGCAGTGGTTGAAGGTGGGGCGGACGGAGTAGCGATCCGGACGGGGCTGGGTATTGGAACGGTAGCCGGGGTGTCAACGCGGGGAGGTGCGGGAGAGACTTGAGTGGTTTTCGGCGAGGCGTTGGTGTTGGGGGGTGAGATCTTGGTTCGCTTGGCATCTGGCGTCTTGTCGACTGCAATAGGCTCCCCGGGGCGTTTCACTCCTAGGCCTATTTAAGGGACGAGTGGCAAGGAGAAAGAAACCATAATACCTTTCTGCGGAATGGTGGCGAAGCCTGCTAAGAGCACGGTGTGTTGTGACCGAACAGTAAACCAAGGCGCTGCTGGGGATGAAGTGCATGTCTGAGGAATCTGAGAATAAGGTTCATTTGGGAAGATGAGAATAACGCACCAAGTACAGGTCTGAAAACTTTTGAAGTTTTGGCCGCAGGGCTATTGAACTGAAATGAATATTTCGCTGTTGTGAATTGGATGAGTCGAAGCTTTGATGAAATTGAGGATTGGGCCCCACCTTTTTCAATTCCGATGGTAAAGAATCCCATGTAACAGAATCGAGGATAGGGGAGTTATTACATTGAGGGCGTTCGGAGCCATCGGGTGCGGCGGCAGCAACATGAATAATGTGTTGGACGGGAGGATATTGCAGAATCCTGGGGGCCTGCTTCAGAGTATCGAACAGCTACCGGACGGTCAATACAGGTGGGTGGTACAAAGAGGATGGAACCTTTACTTCAAGGGCTGCCACAAAACCTTCCAGGGCGGCCATTCCCATGTTCCCTCCGTAGGTCGTCTGGCCGATGCCGAGTTTGGCTTCCTCGCGAAGTGCAGCCATGACCGGATGCAAGTCCGAGAAGAAGTTCTTGCAGACTAGAGGTTTTCCCTGGGTGCCGTATGTGATGAACGCGACGCGCATCTAGAGCGCGAATCATGAGACGAGGATCAAGAGTTATTTAATGCACTGAAAGCAACCTTGTTCCCGGCAGGATGGGTCTCGCTGAGCCTCCGCAGCATGGGCATTATATAGGCTGGAATTAGGTGGTGCCATTCCAAGGCAAGGGCCGCCGACGAGTCGACGACGAAAGCAACAGCTAACATGATAGAGGATGATGATCGATGATTGCTTGCCATCACACGGTCGCACACAAGCGTCTAGCATAACACGAACAAACAGACTCCTAATTTAAATCATCAGGACCGGTGCCGATGAACTCTTTATTCCCTGTCCATGTCCGACCACTCCCCCGAGGCCATAACCCGTCGTCTGCAAGACGCAGATGAGGAGATTGCTGGCACACTCGCCCATCTCCACCGCCTTCGCGCCCGCCGGACAGACATTCTTGTCGACCGGAACCTCGCCTCGGCTGCCATCTTCAAGCTCCCTTCAGAGCTCATTTGTGAGATCTTCCTCCGGTGTTTACCCCCAACCCGCACCCTTCCGACCCCGAGAGATACGCCCCTACTCCTGGGCCAGGTCTGTCGCACCTGGCGAAGCATTGCGCTCTCTCTGCCGACTCTCTGGAGGCAGATCTCCGTCCCCGTCGATTTAGCGGCGGATCCACAAAGCGAACTGCGTGCTCCATTACTGGAACTCTGGTTAGAACGCGCTGGGACTTGTAACCTTTCAGTCTCCATCGTTCTACCAGAAATTCCTCCGCAATACGTAGACCCCCACACCGTGCGGTGCCCCCTCTTCAGAACGGTCCGCTCCACATCTCACCGCTGGCGTGAGCTTGAGATCGTGCGCCCTCTAGAGGACTATACTGCCCTGCTAGCCCCAGACGACCCCTGGCGTCTACCCGACCTCGTAAAGTTAACAATGCTGCTTTCACGTAACGGCCGCCCTTCAGTGCAATTCCCGATGCAGGGCTGCCTCACGAGTTTGGACGTACCCGTGCTACGCGAGGCCCACATCATGGGATTCACACCAAGCAGACTTTTACTGCCGTGGAGTCAGCTGACGACCTTGAACGCGGAGAATCTCCTGCCTCTCGAAGTTCTTCAGACGCTCGCGCAGACAACCCAGCTTATTGACGGCACCTTCTCCGTCTGGCCAATTCAGAGGCACCTCCCCAACGCGGAGCCTCCAAGCGTGCGCCTCCCGCGTCTCCAAACCCTCACCCTCTCCGGGGAGCTCGTCACAGAGCTCTTCGACTACCTCGACTTTCCCTCACTAAAGCAGTTTACGCTGAGCATGGAAGCTGGCAACGAATTTACGCCGCTCATCGGCTTTTTCGCGCGTCTCCCGAACCTAAAAGACGTCGCTCTCGAAGTGCGCGGCGCCATTGGCATTGCCGACTTCAGTAGATGTCTCGAGGCGCTGGAGGGCATCGAGCGCCTCGAACTAAGCTTACACATGGGCGTCATGAACGGCGGGCTCCCGCACGGGCTGATCAACAACCCCGCCCTCCTCCCGAATCTAAGGCGCCTCGTCATCAAGGAGCGCATGGATAGATACCACGAGCCGCCGCTGGAGCCTGCGGTGCTCGTCCTCATGCTACAGGCAAGACGAGCAAGGGGAATGGAGGCGTTCTGCCTCGTTTCGACGCATGTATGGAGCCCGATCGACCCTGCCCTCGCCGCCCTTGCTCCCCTCGCCAAGGAAGGAATGGAGATTGAGTTGAGGTCACACGGCTCGGGGCCATTCCGTGTCGTCTATTATTCCAGTACGCTACGGCGTGAGTCTCTATCAAAATAGAAATTATATGCACGACTGATGAGACGTACAAGGAATCCACTAACTGAATACCTTTCTCCGGGTCTACACTAATGTACACGACAAACACCATTTTGCAGTGAGTTGTACTTTACGTATGAGTGCGATGTAGCGCTAGCAAGGTCAGCAAGGTCAGCAGGACGGCCCCATCCACCACATGCACCGCACACTTTTTTAAACATCTCATAACGCGGTCCAATTATACAGATACTTATACCCAAGGTGTTGTACACAATACATTATCGCTGGAGCTCTCGCTGTCACCAATTCAGCGGGGATTGATACATACCAGTCTCCGCCCGCTCCACATCCCCCGTCCGATTTTGATATGTCTCCTCCGTCTCTGCCGCCATCCCCGTCGGCCATACGGAGCCCGATCGAAAGACGATGGGCCCCGGGTCACAGATGACGCTGTTCTCAAAGCGCTTTCGGGAGCATTTCTTCAGGTTGAGGGTGATGCGCGACATCATCGTCACCTAAAGGGGTGGATATGAGTTGTTTTCTTCTGAATGTGAGGGTACGCACGGTGATTCTGCGGGAGACGCGATAAACAGTCTAGTAAGTAAGTGGGGCGGAGAAAGAAACAACGTACAGGAGCTCCAGTCTACAGAAACGTCGTCTTAGCGTTAAAGTAGAATGGGTGAAGGAACAGGACTCACTGAGCCGCGATATTTTTTAATCCTGAAATAAAACAACTGAGACGAGAAGATTGAAGATAGAACAAAGAACGCGAACCTGGTGGTGCAGAAATAATCATAATCGTCAGGACCAGCGTGACGGAAAATATAGCCCTAAGCCCTTTGTGAGCCGGCATCGTGGATATTAAGCCAGGCATCCTACGTGTAATACAAGAGACCATCTTCGAGGAGCCGTTTCATCACGAAGGTGCCTTTATCTCTTCCGAGAAGTGGAACAGTCTTCACGAGGGTAAGGATGAGAACGACAGAGTCGTAGAGGAGCGGCAGCCACGCGGAGGAGGATGCAATGGTGCTTCTACGGGCAACAGAAATATGAGTACATATGCCTGGGCCACGGTCGTGACGTACATGTTTGGAGGGAAAATCATGGTGCAGGCTGCAATGGTTTGTCAGGGTATTGAAAACGGGCGAGTGCAGTAGACAACGCACCCTTCACGCCCGATGCTGGATTGTGCGACACCGCTAAACCAATGGCCCATAAAACCAAAGCAAAGGATACAAACAATTCAACTTACGTTCGCCTTTCGTTAAGAGCCATGTATTCACCGTGAACATAACCGAGAACAAGAAAAATACACATCCAACGACGATCCGTCTTTCAGAGTACAGAGCATTAATGCTGAAGAACGGCTTTAGATTCCGGTGGGAAGCATAAAATGAAAAGTACCGAAGTAACATCATTATTGCGACGACGTGAATGCCGATCAAGGTCATAGAGCCCTCGTAGCGAATAAAATCTCGACATCTAGATGCGAGTGTATGGGTTTGAAGTAAACCCGCAGAGGAATAGTTTCATACCGCTGGTAAATGGTGAGCGATCGAACGAATGCGTGTATCGAGCCCGTACCTCATGCGTCCATACCGGAGACAAATATGCTGTAACCAAGGTTCAGCATGCTTGCAGGGCATCAAATACAGGACGCATACCAAAAAGATTGACAATGAAGCCCAAGGGCGTCAAGTAGCGGTTCTGCGCCAAATTTCAGGACACCGTAGCATGGAACAGCCAATACTAACAAGAAGGAATAAATATACGACTGTTCAAGCTGTCAGCGTCGAGTCGAACGGGTATACTCAAATATTTCTCACTGATTCCTTTCTTCCCCTTCCATATGTACTCGACCTGCCCAGCACATCAGCGACTGAGAGGAACGCAGAGTAGATGCTGACTTCTGTCGTGAAAGTGTCGAAGTGGTCCCAAATCAAAATCGTAAAGCCTGCAATGCCGACATACTGCCAGACGAATCAATTTACAGAACGCACACAGGATGCCGGGCTGAAACACACATTCGTTCGAAAGCTGAGCGAGATTAGCTCAAAAGTAGATGCAAAGTCAATCAGGCGTACTTTTCTGTAATGTCGCTGTTCACGGACGGAGTGGCCATCCTACGCCAGCTTGAAGAATCTGGTCACTCTTCGGGAGGGTTGGGCTGCGGCCAGCACGGGCAAAAGTCGAGTAGACGGGATATCACGCGCGTGCCCCAGTCTCCGTCTTTTAAGTTTTAGGATATTACCCCACACATCGGGGTCCCGTTACCTATCGGTAATGAAATTGACCAGGAACACGTCTGAAACCATCAGGCGTTTGATGTGATAGTTAGGATTCAAGACATTGCGTCATCCCGACTCTCATCGTCGGGGTCTCCATCATCTGCGGAAGATGGGCAACTCCTAAAATGCATAAAAGCGTGTCTGTCGCCGTTGCTGCCCATCACTGGGCCAGGTAAAGCACGTTGGGAATGACTTGGCATGCTTCAAAAATGCCAATTTGCACATTCTCTGAGCTAGTCCCGATACGGCGGGACTGCGTGCGATTGATTTGATTTTGAGGCATATGCAGGGCAGAGTCTGGCAGAGTAGACCAATTCCTTCAAACCTTTGTCCTCAGGATAATCTTGTTCGACGCTGGGAGACTAGGCGCCGACGTGAATAGTTGAATAGCATTATTAGACTCGGCGTCTCATAGCTCATGATAGCTGTCAGACGTACAGGATTAAAATCTGGCAATGCACGACGACGTTGGAATTGTACGTACCAGAGCAACGGCCAGTTCGTGGAGGTTCCTGGCTGGAAGAGGTTGTTTGATAACAAACATATCAGGCGCTAGCATTGATCCCATCTTGTCCCTGTGCGCCCAAAGCGTCGAGATGGTCCGAGCGCAACTCAGCTCTCAAGTCTCAAGCAAAACCTGTATGTACCGCCCATCTGGATTCTTAATTAATTAGAACTCTCTACAAAAAAATTTAGACAGTGCGGTAAGAGGACAAAAGAACTATGCATCACGCGCCGCTAACTCCCGTTCCAAGAAGGATCTCTCCACCGCATCTTCCAGCTCCTCATCCTCCGTATCCTGCGCAAAAAACTCTTCGATGTACCGCATCCGCAGGTCCCGATCCTCCTTTTGCAGCTTTATTCTCCGCTCTTCTCGTAACCGCCATGGAAAATCGTCGTCTGGCCAATTGGGCTGCGTCGGAAAGTCGTCGTACTTGACGTCTCGTTCCTTCCTCTCCCGCTCCCGCGCTGCAAAATCCGCCGCCGCCTTCCTACGCCGCCGCTCCTCCGCCGGCCGCCTCGCTGCAGCCGCTGCAGTCGCATCGGTGTAGACCCCGTTATGCGGTGTCTCATCGAGGATGACTCTTCCGACGCCCCTCAGCTCACCAACAAACAGCCGCTGCGGTTGCCCACATCCTCCGTTACGAAACTTGTCCACACGCTGCTTCTTGCGCCGTTGCTTCTCCGTGAGCGGTGGTGGGGCCTCGACCTTCTTTGGAATCGGGGGTTTTGACGGCCCGGACGACGGGGCGGCGAATTCGCCCGTAAACTGCGGTTGGCGTACCCATTCAGTCGTTTTCTAGAGTATATCAAGTCAAAACGGGGACACCATGGTGTGGAAGGTCACGCACATATACGCCATATCCACCTGCCATTAAGCTGGCTTCGAAGCTCTCTGCGGACGTCTGCTGGAACGAGGAGCTTCCGGGGCTTTGCATGGTTGGTGTTACAGTTGGTGTTACAAAAGGCAAGGGAGAACGAGGCAGAGAAGGAAAAGTCGTGTGTGGCGCTGTGTAGAGCGGTTGGTGGTTTCACGTGATCGCGATACACACGATCAGGTGATAATTTCCGTTGGCATTCGGCAGTCGCGTAACGAGTCAAGCAACGCGGTTTATTTCAGAAAGCAATTAGAAACACAATACTTGGACGGTACATTAACCCTGCGCAGCCAATTCTTTGAACTCCGCACCCCATTGCGGGTTCTTCTTCAGCTCCTCCACAAACACGTCGAAGCGCGGCGAAACACCCGCACCGATCCTGCTCAACGCAGCGACGGCACGAAGGGCACTGCGCTGCAGCTCCGCAGCTCGCTCCAAATCTTGTTTGACGGTATCTTTTGTCACAGTCGCGCCCTTCATCGTCTTCTCCAGTTCCGGCGTTGCCTCGTCCAGCTTCTGCGAGACGGCGGCCGGCGCCACCTGCGACAGCCTGAACAGCATCATATGCGAAATGACTTTGATTTCGTCCGAGTCATCCGCCAGCCCGGGTAGCACACGCCCAAGGAACGTCGGCAGTTCGAGCTTGGCCAGACAAGTGTCGAGCTGTATGTAACCCTTTTAGCACGATACAACAACGATGAGAACTAGTCACGAACTAAAGTGTACATGGTTTCGTATGCCGTCTTGCGAGCATCCAAACCATCATCAACCTTGTGGGTCCACGGACCCATCTGGACAGTGCGGATGAGATCAGGGTTGATGATGGTCTCCTTGTACAAGCTCGGTAAGAGAGCCGCCAAATGTTCTCGGATAAGATGAGGCTTCGTGCGCGCCGCCGAGTTAAGTGCAGAGAGTGCCAAACGACGAACAGTCTACAAGGATAATATTAACAGCGCATTTAAATGAAGCGAGAAACACATACCAAATCTTGATCCAGCATGAGCGACAAAAAGTCGACGAGAAGCGGCGCAAGCAACTCGTCATACGACTGCGATGTCTCGGCAAAGGTGTACCGGATGGCGGACACCACGGTGGCGCGGGTGGCGGCGTCGGGGTCCTTGACTCGGGCCTAGAGAAAAACTTAGCAAGGGCCAAGCACACAAGCGGAAATATGCGTACATGAAGCTGCGGGAGGTATCGCGACGGGTGGGTCGTCGCCAGCTTTCCAAGACATGCCGCCGCCACATTCCTTGTCGTCTCCTCCGAGTTCTCCGAGTTTTCAAACAGCGGCACCCACAGCATATCCGCGACGCCTTCCAGTTGCCCGTGAGAGCAATGCGTGACGACCTAGCTTCATGATCAGCAAGCAACTCAAACCTGTACAAGTTCAAGTCACCTCTTTGAGAGCATGCAGCGACAACAACCGCTTCTTAGCGTCTGTCTTCACGATCTTGACAATGGCGGGCAGGAACTGCTGCAGGTTTCCGATGGCAATGTTCCCAGCGGTAAACGCCGCCGCAGCGCGGATCTCCTCTTGCTCCGACGCAAAGTGCTCGATCGCATCCCTGAATATCTCTTGCTGGTTGGACATATCGCTATCCATACTCATCAGTCACCTACAGACAAAAGAAAAGACGAAGCACACACATGAATCGTCCCAGCTCGCCAAGAATGAGGAGGCTGAGCACAACTGTCGC
Source organism: Mycena galericulata (assembly GCA_029289565.1). Taxonomy (NCBI): domain Eukaryota; kingdom Fungi; phylum Basidiomycota; class Agaricomycetes; order Agaricales; family Mycenaceae; genus Mycena; species Mycena galericulata. Next base: position 91,262 of record JARKIA010000227.1, read on the forward strand.
CGGCTTCGCTTTGGAGGTTTTCTGTCCGTCTCCATTCAGCCACAGACACCAACGAAAAGCGGAAACGACTTGCCTTGATGTTCTTCGCATACTGCGCAATCGTGCCGGCGGCGATGGCCTGCTGCGTCCGCACGATCTGCGCCACGGCCTTGGCGACATTATTCGGGCTCGCGTCCGCACGGGGCGCCTTCTCGACCGCGATAACGAGGTTAGGGACCAAGTGCGTCGCAATCTGCCCGTCGGCATTCACCAGCGCGGCGCAGAAGCTGAGGAGCGAGTCGAGCGCGGCACCCGAAACGAGCGGCGAGTGCGCGATGCGGTAGACGTCCGGAAGAAGGTCGCTCTCGATCTCGGGGAACGTCGTCGTGGGCGCCAGCTCGAGGAGAAGCGCAAGGAGCGAGAGTGCCTGCGACAGTAACGGAATGTCGCTGGTCGACAGGTACGACTTGACCTGCGGTACGAGCGCCGGCGGGAGCGCCGCTGGGACACCACCCGTATAACTAGCGCAATAATCAAATACGCAGCACGGGCAGCACACTTCACATACCTGCGCAACAACACGTCCAGCCCCTGGAACACCTCCATCTTCCCCGCGCGCCCGCCGCGCTTAAGCAGCCCCATCGCCCACTCTACGCACCCATTCACCCACGCATCCCCGAGCGCACCGGGCACGTCCCTCGCCACGCGCGTCACGACTCTAACTGCGCCGTCCGACTTGGCCCCCGGGCGGCAAATCGCCTCCCACTCGCGGCGGTCGCGCGAGCGCACAACGTCCGTCGCGCACACCCACAGGTCCCCGATGCACGTCTCCGCGCACACGCGCACCTCTGCATCCGTGTCGTGCGCACTAAGGCGCGCGACGGCCTGCTCGTACACGGCCTCGGGCCACTCGCCGCCTGCCTTGATGGGCTTGAGCGCATTGAGCAGCGCGGAGAAGACGCGGAAGGTCTCGGACGCTACGCGCGGGTGGCGCTCGCCGAGGCTGCGCAAGAGCGCGGGGGTGAGGGTTGAGAGGGACGGCGTGAAGGTGGGGGGCGAGTGCGACGCGAAGAAGAGCGCGAGGAAAGAGAGGCACGCGAGGTGCAAAGCCGAGGTGGATGTAGACGGGGGCTGCGCGAGGATGGACTTGGATGTCGCCGTGATGGAGGTCACCTGGCTTGCGAGGGAGCCTGGGAGAACATCAAGCAGGGCATGGAGGAGGGCAAAGCCGGCCTGGAGGGTTGCGGGTGGTGTTTTGGCCGACTTGAGTTGGTTGAGGAGCGCCTTGGACAGGGCGGGAACTTGACCCTTAAGCAAGCTATACGGGCCTTCCTCGACGTCCATAGTTTCTGGGTCGCGCTTGCGTTTCAACGATGAATCATCCTTGTTTTGCGGATGGCCACCGTAGACAGCGGTCTGGTTGAGAAGCACCACGTAGGTGGCCCAAACTTCGAGGCGCACAGTTTCCTCGCGGTCGCCGAAGCGGGAAATGAGAACCGGAGAAACATCCTTGTAGATGGACGAAAGAAGTTCTGGACGCGTCCCTACGATCGCGGCGAGTAATTTCGTCGCCGAACGACGAATCTTGTAGGACGTGTCTTCATCATCAGAATACCTGGGCAGGGATTGAGAAACTGTACGGGGAGAACGAAGCAACACATACTCGTCCAGTTCGGCGTCCTCTTCGTCGTCTTCATCAGCATCTGCCATCTCCTCGTCCTCGTCATCATCACCAGCATAGTTCTGTTGAAAGTCAATTCTGGTGGAAACAGCACTGTGCGTAAAACACATACGGGATCGTACTTGATGTATTGACAACCTGCCTGCACAATCGGCGCCACGTACGGCGTGATCTCCGTCGGGCACCGCAAGAGTAGGGCCTCGAGTGCCTGTAGACTCCCCTCACGCAGCTCGTCGTCGTCGCGCTGCACGGCCTTGAGCACGCCTGGGACAATCTCGGGCAGCACGGGTGCAATCTGCGTCGGGGCGGTGCGCGCGACGGCGGCCACGAGGTGTACGGTGGTGCGCTGCTTCTCGAGGTTGGCACTCGGGTTGAGGAAGGGGAACACGTGGGTTGCGAGCAGGTCCGTGAAAAGGTAGGCCTGCGAGATGGGCACGAACTGCGCGAGGGTAATGATCGCGCGCTTACGGACGACCGGGCGCTGGTGAACAAGGAGTGGTGCGAGGACGGTGAGAGGCTGCGGGGAGAGGGTAGCGCTGGAGAGGTGCGCGGGGAAGCGGGAGATGAGGATGGAGAGGATGGCAAGGGTTTCGACGAGGGCTTCGGGAGGGGTTGTCGGCTAGATAAGATGAGGACACGAAGCGGGGAACATTCAGCCTGGCTTACGTTCGAGATCTGGCCCAGCAGTTTCGGGGTCAATTTGGCGCAGGCAGTGGCTGCGATCTTGCCGTCCGGAGGGAGTTCTGCAGTGATGGTCTTCAAAGCTACGGAAATTGAGCGGGAGAATGAAAGAAATCAACGGGAAAAGAGACCAAGGCCAGATATATCGCGCAACTCTTCATCCTGACCGCCGGAAAAGTCGATGAGCTTGTCCACGACCGTCTCCATCTGGGTCTGGCGGATAATCTTGATCAATTGGCCGAGACTGCAGACTATGAATATCTGTTCAGGAGCAAGCGCCTGGGCCTGCATACCATTTGACGGCCTGGTTTTTCACTTCGGAGATCTTGTCCTCGACGAGCGCCAGTACCTGCATGAGGACCTTGTTCTCGACGGCCTCGTCTCCGACAAAGGAAGACTGATCCTGCTTGATCTCGGTCATCAAGTCATTGAGGCCCATGAATCTGAACGAGGGTTATTGGTGGATAGACCAGGCCGTGCGCGTCCGTACCGAAAATCCTGGTCGCTCGACTGCATCTGAGGCGATGCACGGTCGAGTCAGCGGTGGTTTTCGGAGTGGGAGAACAAACGAGCGAACGAACTTTTTCGATGAGACTTGTCATTAGATATGTTTTCGTCATGGTGGCGAGGGAGAAAGAGGGTGAGCGGGTGGATGGATGGAAAGGGAAAGAGACGCGTTGTTTAGTTTATCTTGGTATGGCAAACATGGCAGCTTATCACAGGTACCCATCGACCGAAAGGACATCTGGGCTGAGGCTGGACCCACGATTCACCCCCTCGCAGCCCCTCGCAAAATCGACACTATACACACTGGCGGTAGGTAGGTAGCTAAGATTACGCGGCTGGTCCAAGTTGAACTCATGAACACTGCGGAAAAGCTACGCTCGCGAACTGCCTCCAGAAGTGCCCGGACTACGAGACCGATGAGTCCGACGAGGAGGATACTGCAGCGATTGCCGTCGCATCAACTATGTCCCTTCACTTACGAGTTTGTCTGAGCTCTTTCGCCGGGCCATCAAGTCGGAAGAACGGGCTACGACGCTATCGTTGTCCCAGCCCTGCGCCCAAGGGTACCGAAACGATGAGCCTACGTAGGGAGACGATCGAGACCAGCACAACGTCCAACACCCACGCCGCCGTGAACACACGACTGCGACCGCTTCCAGCGGGGAGTCGAAGTTTGGGAAGGCCAAGGTAACAAATGTGTGAGAACAAGGAGGTTGGGATCAGGCCGACGCAGTATTCAGCGAAACAAGCAGGGTAAGGTCAAGGCTACCTAGTCGTAATATGCATACTTGTTTTTGACCTCAGCAATTTGACAGCAATCAAACACTTTCCAGAGACTTTTTAGGAGGCGTTGATGAAACTGGTCAGATCCACTCGAGGTATTAGGTATTCCGGCGCGGTCCCGTTAGGATGAGCTGGAAATTCTGGACAGCGGGAGTGGATTACGGGAGGTGCGTGCACGGGAGGTCGAGTTGGAAAGCTTCCAAGGCCAACTTCACGTCCCGCGAAGTTCCCAAGAGTGGGCAACCACTGGACAATCTGGGCAGAAAAGAAGGAACGAGCACGCCGACGCCATCGTCCTAGCGAAGGGGGTAGACATTACGAATTCAGGCTGTTGAATGCAAGTCGTCGATTACCTTTTGCGGTAGGAGTCAACAGGAGTCAACGACGCGATCACTTGGCTACGCGACCCGTCACAGTGGCTTTGGTCACAAACATTGTCTCTTTGTGCGCGACGTTCCAAGCGACTCCCAGGTCGTCGGAGTCGCAAGGGACAAAACTCCGGACCCTCGCTCCGCCCGAACCCTGCTCCCCCGTTTTTTCCACCCCTATTGCTGCCAAGCCCGGCCGCGGAACCAGGGAAAGCAGCGGAAAGCAAGATAATACGCAACAAAAGATGCATTGGCGCGAAACTCTCCGCTCGCATTTCGACAGAGTAGTCCCTGTGGACCGCTTTTTAAGTGATGAATTGCCTCAGCCTAGCAGCGAGGGCCGGAGAACAATCTCGGGCATCGTCACGAAATGCGCCAAACAGTTAGCAGTGGCTAAGAACGACGCAAAGAAAGCTTCGGTCGAGCAGACGATATCTCCATCCTTTGTGAGTTGTTATTCGGTATCTTTTATGCAGGTGCTTATTATTTCGTACCCACAGGTCAAATATCTAAACGAAATCGCCTCCACCTTCCCCGATAAGAATAAGCCTGTGTTTTGCGACACCCATAAAGCCGACAGGTTCAAGCCCATCGTTACTGATGATCACTACACATTGCCCGACATTACCTCCACCCGGCCAGGACAACGAGTCCCCGCGAAATGGAAGTGGCCTCACGCGGGCACAGTCATAGAGTTGAAGCTGAAAGTCGACATCTTCGACAACCAGGGTAAAATTCGCGAGGCGGAAGACGCCCTTGATGCCCTCGTCCAGCTCGCGAAGAGTGCACGTTGCTTGCTCGCTGCGTCAGGAAGCTGTTTCGTCTTCGTCGTGGCCGTTTTCGGAACTCAAGCGCGCCTCTTTCGTTTCGATCATTCCGGTTTCCGAGCCAGTGAGACGTTCGACTGGACCGAGAACACGAGCATCTTCCCAACCTTCTTATATCGTCTCTACAATCCCGATCAACTCGGGGACGGCCAAGCCCGCATGCTGGGTGAAGATTATACCATCTCTGCGCCGACACCCAAGGAGAAACGGCAGATGTATGATCTTTGGACGAAAACCCCGTCGTACACCCAAGCACCAGCGGACAAGCGTTTGAAGTTTGAGGCAGCCACTGCGAACAGCCGCTGGGTCCAAGCTGCACTAACGGAGGATGGGAATAATATCCCTGTGCTCTGTTTCACCATCGGGCCGCCCCTCTTCGAGTCCGACGGTTTATTCAGCCGTGCCACCCGTGTTGACCGCGTTATACTTAAGCCCGACGACCCGAACTCAGACGCCATCCCCACTGTGTATGCGTTGAAGGATGCCTGGCGGCAGCTCTGTCGACGACCAGAGGCCGATTTTTATGACGTGATACGCAAGCATTGCGAGGAGACCAACATTAATACCGACGGGATGCCATGTAACCACGGTACTCTCGAGTTTCCTGACCACACGACGAACTCCACTGGAAGCAAGCTTTTGGAGAGATGTCGTTTGCGAACTCTTCTCACCCCGGTCGGCGTCCTGCTCACGACGTTCTCGTCGAGTAAAAGCCTCGTCCAAGCCCTGAACGACGCCGTCAAACGTACATTCCTTTTTCTTTCGCGATGATCCTACCTGACAGGGATGTTAGAACACCAAATTGCGTACGAGGCCGGCGTGCTACACCGTGATATCAGCGAGGGGAACATCCTCTTCAACGAGACGACCTTCGAGGGATTTCTTGTCGACTTCGATTACGCAGAGTTTACCCAAAAAGGTCTCGAGAATTTCAGGGAATGGTTCCCGAAGCGTTTCAACGACAAGAAGAGAGAGACAAAATATACAAACGTCGATAAAAGTCTCAAGGAGCTCACTGTAAGTTGTCTCTTCCGCTTTTCCCACCGCCATTCACTCACGCATTACTGTAGGGAACGTTCCCGTTCCTAGCCATTCAGATCCTGAAAAACAAACAGCGACCGGCGCACACCGCTGGGCACGATCTCGAGTCCGTGTACTGGCTACTGGTGTGGATCATATTGCGCCATACCTACCACCCAGGTCGTGACTCCGCCGCATGCCACAGACTTTTCGATCACGAACAGGAAACCGCTGCCAACCAGAAGAGCGCCTGCATCGGCAAAGTGACACCTCTCGACAAGGGACAACCTCTAATGGCGGCGACGGAATGGTTACGGATCCTCGTTCAGAAACAGAACCCTGTCGTCCCGCCGCTACAGCCTTCAAGTTACCCAGTGGGCTTGCCCAGTCCTCTGCGCCACCTGCGCCGGCAGAGGAAATTTCCCACCAGAAACTTTTAGATATCCTAAACAGTGCGTTGAACCTCCCAGGATGGCCTGAGAACGACAAGGCGATACCTTTCGTGCCCCTCAACACCACCAAGCAACCGGGACAGACCCAATCGAGAGCCCAGGGAACCAAGAACGGCAACCTTTACAAGGACGTGCTCGTGCGCAGTGTCCAAGAGCAAGGCGCATCTAACGGAGGAAGTCGAACATCGACGAAGCGCAAACACAACCTGACTGACGCGGAGCTGGTGACGGGTTCAGGCGTGTCTGGTAGCAGGAGCGCCAGGTCGAGCAAGAAACGGAAAGTCAAGAATCAGATGGAGGGCAAGAACGGCACCGTTCCTCTGCGCATGCCCGAGGAACCCGCTAAGCCGGTCAAGACGCGTGGAGCTAAAAGGGGGAAGGGGAAATCCCGGGGGTAGTACTAACCTGACGATGAGCTTTGGAAGTGTACACTCTCCCTCATGTATTCAGTATATCTCTGCTATGTGAGCGGTTCATGTATCCATCGCGGCATGGGAGCGACAACGCAAATACTTGCGACTGGCGTGGATATCGGCATGGAAAGAGAAGTTCAGTGAGACGCGTTTCAATGTTTACGCGCTTGTTTACATGGCAAACACTTGGACCTGCTGTCCTCCTCGATGAGCTTGAACGGATATGAACGGCTGCCGATGTACGCATATTCCGACTCGTCTGCTCGTCAACGCCACTCACCCAGAAGCCCTATTTTCCCCCCTCACGACATCATAACGCTGCCCCAAACACCCAGGCCAAGACACCAGTACTCCCGCTCGAACATAATAAAACTCCGCTCCGTGCTCACCCTGCTCAAATACATCCTCCCTGCATCCCTGCTGCTGCTCCTGCTCGGGTTCTACCTGTACGAGCCCCACATCGAGCTCGCGTTCTATTCCCGCACCTGGACACAGGACCAGATCCTCCCTATTTCTGCCTTGTCCGGCTGTTTCGACCCAGCACGCGTCCAGCCACTATACAATCTCTCCGATGGCCTGCATGGCCCCCGGCGGACGGAGGTCCAGGCTGGTATGGCCCTCCGCATGGGCGTCGATTGCTACAACTTTGCGGCCACGATCCAGCCCGTCCTGCACACGTCCACCGAGTATGTGCCCCCGGACGCGCGCACCCAATACCACACATACTGGCGCAACGACCTCGCCCCGTTCGGCCCCCGCCAGGAGTGGATGCTCAAATCATTCTTCGCGACCCAGCACGTCCCCACCTCCCGCCTTGTGCTGTGGTCAAACGGCCCCCTCCCGCCAAACGACATCCTCTCCAGCTACCTCCGCCGCTTTCCTGACTCTTTCGAGTTGCGCGTCGTAGACGTGCCCGCGCTCGCCCGGGGGACCGCCCTCGATGGCAGCCCGCTCCTCGTGTCTAAGGACGCCAAGGCCTGGGTCGACGGCGACCTCGTCCGCCTCCTTCTCCTCTGGACCTATGGCGGCGTGTGGGTCGACATGGACTCGCTCCTCACGCGCGACCTCTCCCCGCTCCTCGAGCACGAGTTCGTCACCCAGTGGGACTGCTACGACAAGCTCTACCAGCCGCTCAACGGCGCCCTCATGCGCTTCAAGCAAGCGTCTCCCTACCTCTGCGAGGCCTTCCACCTCATGGCCTCGTCCGCCCCCCCGCGCGCGGGCTCCACCGACTGGGGCGCCCTCCTCTACCTCCGCCTCTGGCGCGCCCTCACCGCCGCCTCCATCCCGCCCTTCAAAATCCTCCCCTTCTGCTTCTCCGACGCCCGCTCCTGCCGCCTAGACAACCGCCTCCCGGACCCCTTCGTCCCCGATGACGCCCGCGGGAACCGCATGGGCGTCTGGAACGGCGCGATGCACGACGGCGGCAAGCTCGACGCCGCACTGCACCAGATATTCAGCGTCCATCTCCACAACCAGTGGGAAAAGGCCTACCCCCCCGGAGGTTGGGTCGAGCGCTTGCTGCTGAAGGGGTACGACAGTCGGCTGCAGACTTAGAGTTTGGATCTGTAGGTCTAACTTATCGTATCTTCGGGGAATCTACGCTACATGTGCACCGATACATTAAATACCCTCTATTACAGTGAGCTTGGTCCTCAGCCCACAAAGATATCCAGTCTCCGTACACCACGAACCGACGCTCTCCGTTTTGCCTGCTTACCGATATTCTCTAGAAGATCCTCGTCAATCTCCTCTCCCACCGTCGCCTCAAGGTCACAAACAGAGACCACCGGATGTGTTATAAGCATCTTAACTAGACACTTGCTAATCCTGGCAGTCTGAGGGCGACGCAGAGAGCGGCGTCGGACGACTTCAAGATCCTCTGTGCGTTTTCTACCCGTGGGCTCGTTTCTCTCACTAAATCATGGCGATTGCGGAAATCCTCGACTGTTCTTCGCTGTTAGCTCAAGAGATTCAAATTCCATCACAGAAAGACTTACGCACCCACCGCTCGACACTTTCAAACTGGTCGTCGTCCGCATATGAATTAAAAAAACCGCTGAGTTCTAATTTTGACCGAGAATTCGGAAAAGTGAACCAAGACCAAATTGGATCGGTTTGAAACTATAATGCAAGATCAGCTTCGACTTGCCTGCTCGCGGTTTGTTGGTCTCTGTGAGCACGTTCTTGGAAAAAAAAAGTGTATTTTTCAGTCAGAAAGAAACAAGGCAAACCCCCCCCCCCAAAAAAAAAAAAAGAGAAGAGGTATTTATTGTGACGTGTCCTAACAAATCGCAAAATCTCAACTGAATCAATACCACTGCCACGGCCACAGATATACAGACTCCCAGGAATGAAACTTCGCCCTCCCGGCGTCCGCGCCCAGCCACTCGACCTCGAACCCACGCTCACGGAGCTCAGAGAGCGTCGTCGCCAAAGCTGGACTGATATTATGGTGCTCATGATTAGGCTTCCCTGTCCTCCAGGAGGCCATTACACACACGGATAAGGCGGGACACAGTTGGCTTTCACGCCGCGATTCCATCATTTTCGCAAACAACGCGCATTGATGTTCTGTATGATACCCATTCAGAGTGATGGCATGTAGCTCGGGCCCTGGCAGACGAGATTGCACGTCATCAGGTGGGGTTGTCAAGTAAGTGAGTAGTTCTTCAACCCCTTGCATCCCGATGAGTCGCAACTCGAAGAGAGTAGGAGTATGGTTCAGAATCGGTATGATATCGGAGCCCATGGATAACACGCATGTTATACTCAACGTACGCATGCGGCACGCCGATCGTTCGAGGAAAGGGATGACGGACATGTCGACGTCTTGGCCTAAGAAAAGCTCTTCAAGTGACGGACACGTTAAGTTGCTCAGCACACTCGGTTCAGAAACATGGAGTCTGCGAAGACGAGGAAGATGAATGGGGGTGATTGGTTGCTTAAGTTTTTGCCCCGGGGCGGGAGCGTGGATGTTTCGCCACACGACGCTGAAAAGATTCAGCTCGACGAGGCTCATCGCCAGTTTGAGCTGATCTAACGAGACGTCAAGGAGTCGATACACAAGGAAGACCCGTTCCAGCTGCATCCAGGGGAGGATCACAGATGTTCCGCTGTGTACGATTGCCTCTGAGAGGTGTGGGGCGATCTCAAAAGCCCGGATAGGCTCAGAACGAGTATTTTCTCGATAATCCACGCGGCGCAAGAACGGGAGTTTGTGAATTTGAGCGAGGACGGGGGCCATATCGGGCCTCTGTCTTGCATCCAGTATTAGAACCTCCCAACGTTGCGAGTGTTGCGCTACCAGTCGGAGTGCAGACGTCTCGGATGAACCGAGGTTTATCGTCAAAAGACATGGCTTCGACTTTTCGAGGTGGGTTGCAATGGCAAGCAACGGCAAACCGGGGCAGATATAAGACCAGAGGGCCGGGGACGAGATGGTCACGGCCCTCCATTGTCTGCAGACGCGCCCGAGGAGCCAGATAATCTTGGGCTCTCCCCGCAAGCGAATGAACAGTTCGAACAAGATATCGAACGGCAGGCGCCGAACGAGAGATAGAATGCCACGGCCTTGTTGGATGTGTAGAAGAATGCGCTCCCGCTCTTCTTCATGGATCAGGTCAAGATCTGTGAGCAGAACACTATCCTCGTCGAGAATCGCCTGTATCTCGAGCCTTTCGGCTTCGGAAGGGACATTATTTGATTCCAGGAGATGCGGGGGAAAGCGTCGCAGATGTGAATACGGAGTTGCCGACGAGCGGGACATCCCAGTGGGTTCGTTCCTGTACGCGTCGTGATGGTTGGATTCAAGGGCGCGACTTGTCACCTGATTCATTTCTTCCTCTCTTGACACTCCGAGTTTCAAGAATCGAGTTCTCAAACTGCGGCCCCGATTTCCCATTGTATTGTATCCAGACTTCCCTTCCCACCTAAAGTCTGCTTCTGTATTGTTCAAGATATACAAGCCTGGGTTACCGGTACTGTAGCGTTGCGGAGCGTTTGTGTTGAGGGCCAGGTTTGGCAGGTTTGGGGTAAGAGTCCGGGAATAAATTAGCGGTTGGCAGCGTAAGTTGGCTGAGCAACGGAGCGCGGCTTGTCCCGTGGGCGATGAGCTGATCCTTGTCTCTTAGTTTGTGTAGATCTCGCTGCAAGCACTTTATTTCATGCTCCCGAGCCACGTCCTCTCAGAAGCACCACCCCTCCCCCATGCCCGAAATCAACGAGGACATATTTTCAAGCATCCTTTCCCACATCCCGGACTCGAAAACTATCTATGTGGTTCTCATTGCGCTCCCAAAGGCGCATCCCCTCTTTCCTGTGGCCCTGACACGTCTATTCCAACTTCCGGTCTACCTGGACTCCTACGACCCTCGAGCTGCAGCCGCATCTCAGAAGGTTCTGGATTATCTTCTTCAGGATGACGCCAATACCGACCGCTACCCTCTGGTTGGATCGATCCGTCACCTTGTTGTCTCGATAGAGCACGAGCAGATTATCAGTGCCCGTAGTGAAAACGGCAGGCTGGTTCCACGACGGCCGCTCCCCGCAAGTGGCGATGTCCGCGAGAGCATGCTCGCCATCCAACGACGACTTCCTGATCTATTGCAGCGATCGGTGAACCTAGAGTCGCTCGACTACCATAGCTTCCCCGGTTACGCTATGCAGAGCATTCATTTCCAGCCTCTACAGCATCTTAAGCGACTCCGGAGCTTCGCCGCCGACTGTGCGCTGGGTTCCCGGCAGGTCGAAATCCCCGCCTCTCCCGGGAACTCCGCCGCACCCGGGGGGCTGAGCGCCCAATACGATGCGGAAATTTGGGAGTGAGTCCACACGCAAGCTATGGACATGACGATGCTTAACAGCGTCCGCAGCATTGGGCCGTTTTTGTCCACGATTGGGCCGATGATTGCGGCGCTGGAGCTACGACACGTCAACAGCACGATGTTCACGGTTTTGAAGGGCCAGAAAGACTTGTTTCTTTCGTGTCATGCGCTCGAATATCTCAAAATGGACATTACTGAAGGGGTCTGGGATTGGAATGGCGGGGGCTCACCGGCGATGGGCGCGTCGCCAGCGTTCATATTTCCCCACCTGGGTTTCCCAGCCGTGAAGCGCTTCGAGTTGGTCGTCTGCGATCAAACTCTGCAAAACTCACAGATGGGACCTCTGAATCTAGTGCACTGCAATTTATTAACAGAGCTCAGTCTCGATGTCCGCTATAGGTCTGTTTTCCAAAGCTGGTTTCTACCGTTGCTCATCAGAAACGATACACAGCGTCTGGTGGGCAGACTGGTGGGACAAAGTGAAGCTTTTTGAAGCTCTTTCTCCACTAAATCTTCCCGCTCTCTCTCGGTTAGAAATTAAAGATCATGCCAGAAACACAGAAAGACATTACTGGGACCCAGAAGATAACCGCCTCAGATGGAAGCATCCGGGAAGAGCCTACCTCGGATTCGTCCCATCCTTCCTTGGGTCAATCCGCACGGGCCACCTACCCAATCTCTCCAGCCTTTGGGTGGACGAGAAGGTCCTACTTCTCCCTCATCCCTCAGCCCAAGATCTGCTTGACATCACATCTGAGGACCCGGAGACTACACTCTGGACGCAAGCACTCAGAGCGGCCTTTGGGCAGCTGGAAAGCCTCCGCGTCGGATTTGGTCCCATAACCCCTCTCACTGCGGCGCTGATTTTGAACCTCTGCGATCCGAACAAATTAACGCAATTTGGGTTCGAGTGGAAATGGTCTGATTACGGGCGTGATGAGGTATGTGAATTTTTGCGCCTGTTCCTTGTTCTGACCTTCCGACCAGCCAATCTCCACTGATCTCCTCGCGCATCTCGCACGGTTTCCGAAACTCTCAGACGTCCACATCCTTTTTCCTCGACCTCAGACGCAGCTGAACGGTCTCCCCAATCCTAGCATCGATAGGACGACGCTCAACGACGTCACTTCCATCTTCCGGTGTAACGGAAGCATCTCCCGCGTCGGAATCGGCAATTCCGTCGTTTGGGAGCGCCATCCTTCGGATGGAACCTCTGCGGTCCTGCTCGTGAGCGACGGGAGCGCCGCGCCGGATCCCGCGCTCTCGAAGTTTTTCCATGCGGGTTTTATTCCCAAAGACTTCGATTCTGAATCGGTGGACCCCAGTGATAATTTTATCCCGCCTCGGCCTGATAGAGGGGAAGAGATTGAGCAGTTGCGGGATTTGTTGGCGAGGATCCTTTAAGCTGTGGCCAATTTATATATGTACCCCACTGAGAGTCCCGATACAAAAGCTTCCTGTATCATTGACTAGATAGCAGATGAACATGGTGGAGTCCCTGCCGCGAAATGGGACCACGCAGACGACCAAACATTGTGTACAACCTGCACGGACGGATCCGCGCACGGGCGGGCTCAGGAATTATTTAATTCAAAAAGTGCCCTAGGGCCAAAAGCCTGGGCCCGTCGAACCAGGCCGTAGAAGTCCTAGCCTGCACTCCAAGTTGAGACGGTCCGATGCATGATGGTAGTAGATTCGAGGTCAAGCACGTCACACGACCAAGCATTCCTACAACCTAAAATTTAAAAAAAAAAAAAAATCTCAAAAACTGGACACACATGTAAATGGCGGAACCCGTCAGGCAACATGATACGATTCGCAGCCCAGTCCACAAAAAACGGTATACCGACCTAGATTACACTTTTTTATCCTCCTCTGCGTTAGACTCAGACTACTATTGTGGCTTGTCCCTGCCATCCATGCCCTCCTCGACGAGCTCGCCGACCCAGCGCTCAAATGCCTCGGCGTCCATGGTGCCCTCGGCGTCGAAAAATCGGGAGTAGGGTGCGGCCGCCTGAGTCTTGCCCTTTGCGAGCAGGCTCTTGTTCGCGGACGTCGAGCGCACGTAGGTGAGCGCCAGCGCGTACTGTGGCGGGATCGACTTCTCTGCGGGGGTGGCGGCGGGGGCGGACTTTGAGGGGAAGGACACGGGGAGCGTGCGGGAAGATAGGGTTATTCGCTCGGTCATGATCTGGCCCGAGTCACGTCAGCTCAGGGCAGGAAAAACGCGAGAGAGGCACGCACCCGCTTGGAGAATGTCTTCCGCTTGCCGACAAAGACGATGTCGCCCTCGATAAAGTACGCGTAGAGCGTCTGCGTGAATGTGAGGAGCATGTACCTGAAAAGGAAGGTCAGCCGGGAATGAACATAGGGGAGGGTGGGGCAGGGACTGCATCCGGCACACGACCCAAACGAGCCCTGTACGGTGTAATGTGGGGCAAGACACGCACAAGATTAAGCCCGCCCAAACGACGGGCTTGCTCTGCTCAAACTCGACTTTGTAGCCGTACAGCCCCGTCCCGGCCGCGACGAACACGCTCAGCCACCCGAGCGCGAGCCGTACGTCCGTGTGCTGGTGGATTTGCTTGAACAGCTCTGGCCGCGAGAGATACTGCAAGTCCGTCAGAGCAATTCTCGAATAAAAAATGGTATAGACAGACCCGTTTCACAGCGTCATCGCAGGCATTCTTGAGCTCGGTGGCACTAGAGTTGTTCACTTTGACGACCTCGCGCGTGCCAGGGAGTGGGAGGAGGCTGAGTGGGCCAGGAGGCCGGTCGGGTGAGGGGGGAGAGGGTATGGAAGATGAGCTGGAGCTGGGACCAGCGGCAGCGACAGTGGAGATTTCTTGGGCGCCGTTGGCTTTTTTACGCGGCATTGTGGAGAGTGAAGAAAGAGCAAATTGGTGGCAGTTGGGAGCAAGCGCGACGTGTTCCCGAAATGGACACGTGCAATTTCTAGCAATTCCCTTTTCAGAAACTCCAAGAAAATATATTGGTACGGAGAACACAGGGGCAGTCAAGCAGTAGGTACAGAGGTACAGAGAGGAGCACAAATTTCTTAGGCGGCCGTCATCGCATACGTGGGTGGCAAACGCGTGTGGAACCCATGATTGAAATGGCTAGGAACGAGCCGAGATATGATAACACGACTTTTGCGATAGAGCCGTAACCTGCCCTGAAGAAGACACTCGAGTCAAGAGGACTAAACCACAACTCGGCACGTCTCGAAACGGGACCCCGTCGAGCTTCAATATTATCCTGAGCTGTAGGATAACACTCAGGATGATAGATTGCTCAGCTAGGTCTAATTGGACGGAAACAGAATTAGGGCATACCTTGGCATGCCTCACCAACCCCTTCGGACGACAATAGCCCACCGTGTACGTGACAGCAGCCCACCTTGCAGGTGAGAGCGAGCTTATCTGATAAACTGACCAGTCATGGTCTGGTGATCTGCAGGTCATAGACAAGCCCAGGCTGTCCTTGGGTGAATACGAGGTAAAAAGCACTCCGAAACAAGAAGGTAGAGTTGAAGTGTAGACGATGATTCGATATTGAAAGAGGGTCCTCTGGGAAATCTTGTCGTTATTGTAATTGAGGGAGCGTGAACAGAGGTTCAATGACGCGGCGTTTAGTTTTCTTTCGACTTTTGGGGCTGAAACAGAGCATTTCGAGGCGAAATAGACTGAATCGCAAGAGTACCTCGACGGTTGGAAGGAAGAAATGATTATTATGATTTCATCCCAGTGCCAAACAAAGCCTTCTTGCAACGCGCCGTCATGGCAGACGCCGGTGAGACGAGGCATAATATGGTATCCCTCTGCTTGCTCACGCGTCCTTTGCTCACCGTCCGCAGGTTTTTTCAAGGGCACTTCAGCCGACCAGGACAGGCGTTTCGTGGACAAGGAGGCGAAGCTCCTCAAGTCCACAAAATTTCCCGCACATTTCGACAAGAAGGTACTGAAACAGCAGTCCCTAGACGACTAATCTAACAGAGCCAAGGTGGATATGCGTAAAGTGAACTTGAACGTGATCAAGCCCTGGATCGCGAAAAAAATCGTCGAGCTTGTGGGCTTTGAGGACGACATTCTGATTGGGTATGCGCTCGAGTTGCTCGATGAACCGGTATGCACTTTTAACTCGCTCCACCATTTTTCTGATGCGCAGAATCAAGTCCCCCGACCCGAAGAAGATGCAGCTCTCCATGCAGGCCTTCCTTGCGAAAGACGCGCCCGTTTTCATGACTGCGCTGTGGTCTCTGCTTCTAGAGGCACAGACGGAAGTGACGGGTGTCCCGCGTACGTTCGTCGAGGAAAAAAAGGAAGAGATGCGTCGTGCCCGCGAGGGAGACACGCGCGCGTTGGACGAGCGCGATCGCCGTGCGCGGTTGGATGAGCTGCAAGATGGCCGCGGCGGTGGACGAGGGCGAGGGCGCGGCGGTCGCGGAAGAGGAAGAGGTTTCGATGACGACCGTGGGGGTAGAGGCGGAGGCAGAGGATTCAACGGACAACCGCGCGACTCTGGCTGGGGTAGTCGAGGCGGTGGAAGTGGTGGTGGTGGGGTGAGTAGATGCATCTATCTGTCCGGTGCACTAGGCTGACACGTTCCCAGCCCCCGCGCCGCCGTACTCCTCCACACCGCCGCTCTCGATCCCGCTCCGGCTCGCCCCCTGGTCGCCGTTATCGCTCCCCGCCTCGGCGGCGGTCGCCCTCCCGCGACCGCGACATCCACAGCTCCCGCTCGCCCCCGCCCGCCCGTCGCCGCAGTCCTCGGCGCTCGGTTTCTCGCCCTTCCGTCCCTCGCCCTTCGGCATCGCGTTCCCGCTCCGCCTCTCGTTCCCGCACTCGTTCCCCCGCCCCAGGTAGCCGTCGCCGCCCGCGCTCCCCGTCCTTCACGCCACCGCCGCGCGACAGGCGCGACAACAGGCGCCGTCCGCGCGACAGTCGCAGCCCGCCGACACGCCGCCGCCGCCTCTCGCCTTCCCCTTCGTCGCATAGCCGCAGTCGCTCGCCGCCGCCGCGCAGGAACGCCAGGAGGCGCAGCCCCAGTCCGCCGAGAAGGCGGAGCGTGAGCCCCCCGCGGCGCCGCAGACGCAGCCCCTCGGCCTCGCGCTCCCCGCCTCCGCGTCGCCGGAGCCCCAGCCCTGGCAGACGTGCGGGTAAAGGCAAAAAGCCTGCGAGCCGAAGCCGCAGCAGGAGCAACGAGCGCAGAATGGATGTCGACGGCGGAGAGCTGAAGATCAAGGGCCAGGCCGCGGCGGAGCGCCGCAGAAGTAAGTGGGATGGGGACGAGGGCGAAGATGTGCGTTGCTCTCCCCTCGCTTTACGTTATATCCCGATGCTGACTATCTTTTGATTGAAGGCAAAAACCAAGGCACTCGAGCTGGAGAAAAGGGAGAACGAGCTGAAGGAAAAGGCGTTGAGGAACAAAGTGATGCGGACGCGGAAGTCGAGTAATGCGTGAACGTGAGCGCGCGGGCGATGGCATGTTTCCTCTTAGTATTCTCTCTTTTTTAGATTGTTCAATGATGCTGAGGCCAGTTCCAGTTGATCGATAACCCTGTTCCATGAATAAAAGCAGACTTTGCAATATATCGTTCATAAACAGTTCGAGAGATGCTGGCATCCACCACACTAAGCTGACAGCAATTCGATACTGGCATTGAAGCCCTCCTTCGCCCCTCGATCTTCTGGATCTCATTCATGTTATCCCACCTGATCGCTCGCCGATTGTAAACCCATTCCGACTGCTGAATGTGCCTCCAATGGGGCGTATGGGTGGCCCGATAGCGTTTAAGCCTGCACAAACGCAGTGCTAGACCCTGCACGAAAGGAGATCGCTGGGCTAACGACTGTGATTCCTTATCGATCGCTCAACCCAACCTTGGCGTATTCTCGTGGACCGAAATGCAGGAGGCCTGTTGTTTACAGGGGCCCACACATTATTGCATCTATCTGGGCCCCGTAGTTCTCGTCCGCGGGGGTGCGCACGACATGCGATATCAGCGTTCTGATTATGGCGGCGCTGCCAGAAGTCGTGGGTGAGCGCGAACACCAGCCGAGCAGCACGCATGCGCTTCGGTCGCCGGGGTGTAAGTATGTACACAGAGCTGCGCTAATTCCTGGTGCGTTCCTTGAGCCACTGCACACACGGTACTTCTCTCTGGTTTGCAATGGTGGAATACGATACCGTTGTCGGTGAGACCTCCTCTTATCGACCTGCCTGTAGTGCTTATCGGCCTACAGGCGTCCTTCTAATCGGGCTTTTCTATGCGTACGTTTCTCAACTAGAGACGCTGACTGACGAAGCGCAGTCAACACCTACCTGTACGGCATCTGCACGTACCAGTTTATCGTCTACGTGCAGTCTCGTTCGTTCGCTTTCCTGCCTTTGAATCCCCGACTCTCATTTGATGGTTGTTCAGAATTCAAGGACTCTTTGTGGATTAGGTTTGCAACAGCCTTATATGGCTGTGCCGTGCCATTAATTGATACGTAGGTTTGTGGTCGGGGCGCTGTTCGTTACGGACACTATCCACAGCGGAGTGTGCGCTGTTCTGATTCTTTGGCGATTGTTAATAGACTCCTCATGAATCTATAGAGCGATGTACGCGGGATGGGATACTTGGTATGGAATTCTTGGCTTTTCTACTCTCCTACAGTCATATCCCGTCTTTAGCGTCGCCAATTACCCTAACCCCGCAAGCCTCGCCTGTGAGTCCCTCGGGGCCATCTAGTGTTCTCTCGATTTACGACTGAGTAGACGTCGGTTGGACCATCCCTTTCACCGCCGTCGCCACTTCTCTGACGGCGATCATAACCCAGATATTCCTCGGGCACCGGTGCGTACACACCGTTTGACTCGTATCCCCATTATCTGACTGTGTGTTGTCCACGCACGAAGCGTCTTCCTCCTGACGAATAACAAGGCGCTTTTCGTCTTGATCAACATTTTGTCGGTGCTCGGCTTTGTATTCGGTTGCATCGCTGGAATCAAGTCAGGGCTCATCGACGAGTAAGCATACGTTTTCCTCGCTTCCGAGGTAATCTGAATTAGTTTCGAAATGTAGAGTCGTCAAGTTAGCGCCCCTTGCGCCTTATGTCACTGCATGGCTGGGTGAGGTCCATTCGCAATCTTACAGAGAACACCGACTAATCTAGATCAAAGCGTTACAAACGAGCGCCGACCTGCTCATAACTAGTATGTTCCCTAAGTATTAACGTCGCAGCTGACCCAACACTGAATACCCGTCGTAAGTGTGTCTCTCCATCGCGCTGGCGCGTCCCAAGACCGGATTCCGCACCACGGATACGATTATCAATCGCCTGATTGTTGGGGCTATCCAAACAGGTCCGTCAGTCTCGCCTGTACACCGGCGTACTGAAAGTCTTGCAGGGCTCTTCGCGTCGATTTTCGCCCTAGCGGGCTTATTCTCGTTCCTTTTGCATCGGAGCACGAATCTATATGCGATGGTACCAATCGGAGTTTTTCTTGGGACGGCATACCGTTGCCTGACCGTCTGTTTCGTAGTTTGCCTACCCCATCGGCCGGATTTACACGAACGTGAGTCTTGCTCCCACACATGGCTATTTCGACCAACGCTCGAAGACTCTCCTGAACACCTTGAATGCCCGCGCCACTATGAAGTTGAACGACACAATCGTTGATTCGGAGGCGAGTTGTTCGAAGTGGAGATGGCTTCCATATTCTTACCCTCCTCAGGACCTCCGACTGTCGACGCAGACGATCTCACGCACCCACGTCTCGACGGGCTCCATTTATGTGAGGAAAGAGGTGGTGACGGATTCGACGTATGCAGACGATCGATTTGAGGTTGAGGATACATACGAAGAGTAGACCGATGTAGTACATATTTTTGTAGCCTTGTCTTTTTTTTTCAAGGCATGACGAAGAGGAAACAATTTGGGTGCATGTCACACCCTGATGCAGATGTGACACGATCACTTTCCTTCATCCTCTCAACGACCACCTTCGCTCCTCCCCGCGACAGCGACGACGACGGCGGGCCCCCAATCCTGTGACGACCCCTTATTCATCGTCCAGGTCCCCTTACGCCTCTACCATGGGCGTCCAATTTGGCTCCTTCAACTCTATCTGCGAAACTGCCGCACTTGTCATATGTCCACTCGTTGGCACGGAACAGGGTATTGAGCCCACATGCTATAGCAGAAATGTCGATGTCGGAGGCACTCTCATATTCCAGCCATGTAAGTGGCCCTTGTCACTGCTGCTATGCGTTGGCAGCCCCTCGAGTCTCCAAATCTGATCCCGGCCCAGCAACGTGCTTCGTTCACATCGTTGCGATAATAATGACCGCCATAATGATTCTACATATCCGGAGCAAGTACACGGCCGTCGGTGCGTCCATTGCTCAACTGCGTGCCCTTCCCCGGCTGACTCACGCAGGTCGCAAGGAGATCGTAACCTTCTTTTGGATGTACGCCTTCATCGAGCTTCTCGCGATCTTCCTTGATTCCGGAATCATACCGACTTCGAACGTCGTTTATACGGTGCGTAGCCTCGTTGCTAGCCACTGCCTGCCTAAATCCCGTCCAGTGGTTCGCAGCGATATATACGGGCCTAGTCGCCGCCGCATACGCATGTATTCTCATAAATGGCTTCGTGGGATTCCAGTTCGCCGAGGACGGCACACCGTTGTCCTTATGGGTGCGTCCCCTTATTTCTACACCTTGCACCCGCGCTAACGCCGCACAGTTCCTGCGCATATCCTGCTTAGTAGTCTTCGGCGTGTGCTTCTTTGTTGCGATTGCGACTTTCAAGAAGTTCGCAGGCTTTGACTTCACGAAGCCTATCGGCCTCTGGATCGTGTACATCCTCTGGCCGATCTTGTGCACCGCCATTTACGTGGTCTCGCAGCTCGTGCTCGTCTTCCGAACGCTCGACGACCGCTGGCCCATCGGCGATATCGCCTTCGGCGCCGCGTTCTTTGCCGCTGCCCAGGTCTTGCTATTTGGCTTCAGTATCACCATCTGCAATGCCATCAAGCACTACATTGACGGCCTCTTCTTCTTCACGCTCTGCATGCTCCTCAGCGTCATGATGGTTTACAAGTACTGGGACAGTATCACTGTGCGTCACCTTCCATATATCCCTTTCATTTACTCAGGATTCTGCAGCGCGAGGACCTTGAGTTCTCCGTCGGCTCCAAGGCGGCCGTATGGGAGGTCAAGGACCCGCTGCTCGCGGCAGGCGGCGGCCCGGACTATGGCCCCGCGGGCGCTAATTACCCCGGCACCGCGCATTACAACTACTCCGAGGAGGACACCGCGAGCAACTTCAACGGCGGCGCGCCAGCGAGCCTCGTCGGTGGCCTCAGCGGCGCCCAACTATATAACGGGGGTGCGCCTGGGTACAACCCGTACCAACAACAGCAGCAGGCGCCACAGCAGCGAGGCCGCGGATACCCCCCGGAGCGTGCGTATTGAGCGAGTGTGCGCGGGACGTGATGGACGCTATGTTATATCTCTGCTAGCTTTGTTTTCTCTCCTTTGAGCTACTAATACGATGGTTGCTGTGCGCATGAATGGGTGAGGGTATATTCGGATCGCAGACGAGTGGCAGCTCGAGTCAAGGCGTCAGTAATAGTGATGCAGAGATACTTAGATGGGTCCCAGCACTCCCAATCTTCAATGGAAGCTGTGTCACGATGTGGGTGCTTTGATGTTCGCTTAGGCAGTGCTTGGGGAGCTGAGGAAAATTCTTGAGTGACTCGACGGAAAGAGCTTTCAGCTAGTCACACCGACGTTTACCAAATTTAGGGACGCCGGACTCACAATATGAAACGCAATTGCTAGGGTTAGGGTTTCCCGATATAGTAATAGATAAGATGAGATAAACCATATAAGGAAACCCTAACCCTAGCAATTGCGTTTCAGATTGTGAATCCGGCGTCTCTAAATTTGGCATACGTCGGTGTGAGTGCCACGATGCAGTGGGCGCTTTGGTGTGTATTACATTGAGTACTCTTCTGAGGCTGGGTTCTGAGGAATCCAGGAACATGAAAAGTCACCTAAAATTCCATAAAAATCTGAGGAAATTACCGAAAATTTGCGGGAAAAACCTGCTTTCCTTCCTTAAGCTCACATACCGGACAGTTTTGCGTGGTACATGTATCTCTCTGCTGACCGTTATGAAGACTTGGTCCAACAAAGCCTCATGTTCTGTGCGCTCAACTTCAATTACCATTTTGGGCAATAACACGACGCGATCAGTCACTGATGGTGTTACAGCATTGTTCTTTGTTTCCGGAGGCCATACTCGGTCGTGGGCCACTTTATAAAGTGAGTCCAGTCTTCGTTCATTCTTCACCACCAACATGAGCCACTCACCTCGCGATAGTAGCCCCCTCACTTCCCTCCCTCCCTCCGACACAGGGGCCAGTGCGCCACCGGACGCGCCGCGTCCATCGACGCCGCCCGAGAGCACCGCGGCTCCTCCGACCGCTGGGCCCGCCAACACTCCTCGCAAAGCTAAGGTCGGGCCAACTAACCTCGATCGGACCAACACCTCCGAGGCGAGGAAGGAGAACGCTCCTGGCACGAGGCTCACTTGGTTCAAGATGCTGCTGCAGAATTTCGCGGGAGAATTTCCCATCGATGATTTTTTGGAGAAATATGTGCCGAAGCCGGACTCTGAGGGCCCGGAAACGATTGACAACATTGTGTCTCAGGCTTCCCATAAGCTGACCGCCGCCGCAGAGCAGCTGAACAGTTCCACCAATGAAAATGCAATGTCTAAACCCTTGGTCAGTCCTCGAGTGCATACTCCGATTCTTGCGCTCAAGATTCTTTGTATAAAGCGGGAATACCTCAAGAAAGTGGTTTCGAGCTTCTCTGCAGAGAACAAACCTTTGTTCGAGGACACTTGCCTAAAGACATTCCAGTCACTTGATAAGGGGGACCATTATACCAAACCGGACATCACATGCACCCGGCCTGGAATGAAGAAGGCGCCAACGGAATGGCGTTGGTCCGATGCCGGGGTGGTAATCGAGCTGAAGTGGGCAGTTGACATCATTAACGCCCAAGGCAAACTCGACCACGCCACAGACCCCAGGCATGCGGCAGTTCAACTCGCCAAGAGCGCTCGAAGCCTGCTCATGGCGTCGGGCAGTTGTCATGTCTTCGTCGTCGCCGTCTTGAAGAAAAAGATGGCCCGTATCTTCTGCTTCGATCGCACCGGGTTCAAAGCCAGTGCCCTATTCAATTGGCTCGAGGCACCGAAAATATTCCCCACATTCTTTTACCGCCTTTACAACCCCAACGGCCCATCCGGTCGCATGGAAGGCGAAGACGACACCATAACCACCCCAACGGCGAACGAGAAGACAGAGATGTACAACGCGCTGTGCAAGAACCCGTTTTATAAAGCTCTGTACCCTTCGCAGGAGGAGGCAACTGACGAAAGCCTCTGGATCAAGGCGATTCGCTTCGAGCCTGACACACGAGTTCCCCAGGTCGTTTCCTGCTTTACGATCGGCCCCATTCTTTCACACGCGGACGGATTGTTCAGCCGTGCCACTCGCGTGTACCGGGTGATCCTGAAGGAGGACGCCGACACCGCTAGCCCCATCGTCTACGCTTTGAAGGACGCCTGGCGACAGGAGTGTCGTCGACCCGAAATCGACTTTTACGACGTGATCGCAAAATACTGCGAGGATCGAGCCAATAACGTCGACCCCGCCCTCAGTGCAGGCATGGCTAAATGTCATGGCAGCGTCGACCTCTCACTCGCAGATCGTGAGCCGCGCATTCCCGGCCACAATCCTTTGCTTCACAAAACCTCTTCCGCAACTGCTGAGGACAAGTTCGAACGTTGCCACATGCGATCCCTGCTCTCTCCGGTGGGATCCCCGCTCAAGGGATTCGAGTCGACAAAATCATTGGTGCGAGCCCTCCATAGTGCTATTCTGCGTATGTCTCTACCCGTCGTCGTCGAGAGCAGAACTGATACAAGTTTCAGACCACCAGATTGCATTCGAAGCTGGCGTATTACACCGCGATATCAGCGAGGGTAACGTGCTGTTTGAAGAGGCGGAGAAGCAATTCCACGCTTTCCTCGTGGACTGGGACTATGCCGAGTTTACGGAAGCAGGTTTGGCGAATTTCAATGCTTGGTTCCCCGAACGCCGAGAAGCGAATGCATCGTATGAAAGTATCAACAAGAGTTTGAAGGACATGACTGTATGTGATTTAGTTCAATCTCTCCATTCGCTTGCTCATTTTGTTCAGGGAACGATGCCATTCATGGCGATCGCGATTATGGGCAACAAAACCGCTCATGGGCCGCACCACGACCTTGAGAGTTTTTACTGGCTCCTCGTTTGGATGGTCCTGCGACACACAAACCACGACAACGAGCACGGTACCTTGGCCTGTAGTAAACTCTTTGACACGCATGAACCCGACAAGAAACGGTCATGGATCGGTGATCGACTTGGCAACATCATTTCACCGCTATTCGGACTGGTAGATCAACTCCGCAAGGAGGTTTTACGCCAGAATCCCGCCAATCTCGCAAGCTATGACTCGGAAGATGAAGCTGGGGCGGATGCGCCAGAGATCTCTTATCTCACGCACGAAAAAGTCCTGAGATATTTCGCTGGCAGGTTGAGCTCTACTAAATGGCCCCCGACGGACGATCCGGCTCTCGAATTTGTCTTACCCAGCGTTCAACCCAGGAATCAGGAAACGGGAACTCAGTCCATGAATCTCCGAAGGACGGCGCTCGAGAACCAAACCCACCGCGCGTCGGGCTCCGGTGTCAAGCGCAGTCGTCAACCCGAAGACGATCCGCCTCCAGTTGCGTCCACCAGCCTCGGGGGCACGACCGCGGCCGCGTCGAGTGGGGAGTCAAAGTCTAAGAAGGCTAGGAAGACGAAGGCGCTGCCGCTGGCTGAGACTGGGGAGGGGAAACCAGAACGGCGCAAGAGCCAGCGAAAGATAGTGAAAGGGAAGGCGGGCCCAGCGTAGTCTACCCCGTCGTAGTCTCTTGTATAGCGTATGCACAAATTCTGTATTAACAAGTTTCTCGCACGAAAGATGAGAAAGGTACTGAGAAGATCATACGGGCGACTTTTACATTGCTTTTACAAGCCTCTCTTTTACGTTGGACGTTATATCTCAGTCTTGTACCTCACGTTGGTAGTATCTCGCCTCGCGCTCCTTTTCCCACCTGGCGGACGCTTCATCCACCTTGGCCCGGTGCCGGCGCCGGAAAATGACCGCGAGAGGAGCTGCGAGCCATCTCAGAGTCTGTGACTCTGAGTTGGAGCCGCGGTGCGGCTGCGCAGGTGCGATCACGGTCACGTGTTTGCGGTTTGACGGAGCCACTTGGCACGAAACTCACCTTGCGATAATACTATTAGTATTAGTAGCCCCTTCATCCGACACCGGGAGCAGTGCGCCACCGGACGCGCCGCTTCAATTGACGCCACCCGAGAGCACTGAGGCTCCTCTGACCGCTGGGCCCGCCAACACTCCTCGCAAAGCTAAGGTCGGGCCAACTAACCTCGATCGGACCAACACCTCCGAGGCGAGGAAGGAGAACGTTCCTGGCACGAGGCTCACTTGGTGCAAGATGCTGCTGCAGAACTTCGCGGGAGAATTCCCCATCGATGATTTTTTGGAGAATTATGTGCCGAAGCCGGACTCGGAGGGCCCGGAAACCATTGACAACATTGTGTCCCAAGCTTACCATAAGCTGACCGACGCCGCAGAGCAGCTCAAAAGTGCCACCAGTGAAAATGCGGTGTCTAAACCCTTGGTCAGTCCTCGAGTGCATATTCCGCTTCTCATGCTCACAAATCTTTGTATGAAGCGGGATTACCTCGAGACACTGGTTTCGAGCTTCCCTGCAGAGAACAAACCTTTGTTTGAGGACACTTGCCACAAGACATTCCCGTCACTTGATAAGGGGGACCATTATACCAAACCCGACATTACTGGCACCCGGCCTGGAATAAAGAAGGCGCCAACGGAATGGCGCTGGTCCCATGCCGGAGTGGTGATCGAGCTGAAGTGGAAAATTGACATCATTAACGCCCAGGGCGAACTCGACCAAGCTGAAGGGCGCAGGCATGCGGCAGTTCAACTCGCCAAGAGCGCTCGGAGCCTGCTGATGGCGACGGGCAGTTGTCACGTCTACGTCGTCGCCGTCTTTAACATCGACATTGTCCGTATCTTCCGCTTCGATCGCACCGGGTTCAGAGCCAGTGCCCCATTCGATTGGCTCAAGGCGCCCAATATATTCCCCACGTTCTTTTACCGCCTCTACAACCCCGGCACCGCGGGTCGTATGGCAGGCGAAGACGACACCATAACCACCCCAACGGTGAACGAGAAGACAGAGATGTACAACGCTATGTGCAAGAACCCGTTTTATAAAGATCTGTACCCTTCGCAGGAGGAGGCTACTGACGAAAGCCTCTGGATCAAGGCGGTTCGCTTCGAGCCCGGTACACGAGTTCCCCAGGTCGTTTCCTGCTTTACGATCGGCCCTGTTCTTTCACAGACCGATGGACTGTTCAGCCGTGCCACTCGCGTGTTTCGAGTCATCCTTCAAGAGGACGCCGACACCGATAGCCCCATCGTTTACGCTTTGAAGGACGCCTGGAGAGAGTGTCGCCGACCCGAAATCGACTATTACGACGTGATCGCGAAATACTGTGCGAACGAGGCCGACAACGTCGATGCCGTCGTCAGCGCAGCCATGAAGAGCATGGCGAAGTGTCGCGGCAGCGTCGACCTGTCGATTGTGGGTCGTGAGCCAGCTATCCCTGGCCACAACCCCCTGCTTCACAAAACCTCGTCCGCCACCAATGACAATTTCGAGCGCTGTCATATGCGAACCCTGATCACGCCTGTGGGTGCCCCGCTCAGGGAATTCAAGTCGACCAAAGCCTTGGTACAAGCTCTCAACAGTGCTGTTCTACGTATGTCTTGACTTGTCCTCATTGAGCGTAATTCATCTAAGTTTCAGACCACCGGATTGCATACGATGCTGGCGTGTTACACCGCGACGTCAGTGAGGGGAACGTGCTATTCGAAGAAGCTGTCGCGGTGCAGAAACAAGGTTTCCTTATCGATTGGGATTACGCCGAATTTACTGCTGCGGGTTTGACCAACTTCAAGGCCTGGTTTCCCGAACGCCAAGCAGAGAATAACATGTATGTAAACATCGACAAGAGTCTGAAGGACATGACTGTGTGTCACTAACCTTGATCTCCTCGCTCGTCTGCTCAATTTTTTCAGGGAACTTTGCCGTTCATGGCCATCGCGATCATCAAGAACACCACAACTCATGATGCGCACCATGATCTCGAGAGCTTCTACTGGCTTCTCATCTGGATGATCCTTCGACACACGAGACATACGGATCCCAACGGTCGTCTGGGTTGTAGCAGTGTTTTTGACCCACCCGGAACCGTCACGAAGTTGGGCTGGATCCAGGGTGCCACCCCTATTGCAGAATCTGCGCTATTCACACTGGCCGAACAACTGCGCGCGGGAACTATCGACCAGAACCCCACAAAGCGGATCACGAAGCGTCGTCCTCCTGGCAACAATGCTGCGGCGACTGCCCGTACCACCACCAATGCTGTTGATCCCTTGACTTACGAGTTTGTCTTATACTCTTTCCTGGAGGCTATCGAGTCGGAGGACTGGCCCACGCCGGACGACCCAGCTCTCAAGTTCGTTGTACCCAGCCTTGAGGATCTCCTGAAGGAGACGCTCGAGAAACAAACCCACCGCGCGTCGGGCTCCGGTATCAAGCGCCGTCGTCAACCCGAAGACGATCCACTTCCAGTTGCGTCCGTCAGCATCGGGGGCACGACCGCTGCCGCGTCGAGCGGGGAGTCGAAGTCTAAGAAAACTAGGAAGACGGAGGCGCCGCAGCCGGCTGAGACTGGGGAGGGGATGCGCAGGAGCCAGCGAAATAAAGGGAAGGCGGGCTCGGCATAGTCTACCCCGTCGCAGTCTTTTGTATAGCGTATGCACAGATTCTGTATCAATAAGTTTCTCGCACGAAAGATGAGAAGGTCATACGGGCGACTTTTACAAGCTCTTTTACATTGAACATTGTATCTCAGTCCTGTAAGTACCTCACCTCTCCACCCCAATTGGCATGGTGCCGGCGCCGGAAATCGAGCGCACGGGGCGAGAGGAACTGCTTTGGGAACTGTGAGCCTTCTCAGAGTCACAGGTCGTAGCGCCCGCCGCCCGCTAGGGACTCGGATCCTTCTTTACCTCCGCCCCCCTCCCCCTCATCTCGCTACCGCCACTCCAACTTTCATACCACCACGTCCCTCATCGCTCCGCTATCCCGAGCGTTCGAGCACCGGCTCCGCTACCTCGCGCGTCCGAGACCCGTCTCCGTCCCCCGCAGCTCCCCGCTCTTCGCACCACAGCATCCTCCCACGCCCTACCCGTTCCCTCGCGCCGTCCGTGACCCATAGTATATTCAGTCCGAAGCCCTGCTCGGCACCTGGGTCAATAGTTAGTAGATACATACCGTGTACCATACGCGACTCGAGCACGCTACATAATGGATTTCATCATCATCAGGGACCGCCGCTGCGCTGCTGGCAGTGCGCATGTGCGATCACGATCACGTGCTTCCGGTTTGACTGAGCCACTCATGAACTCACCAGACCTTGTGATAGTATTATTGGTGGTCCCCTTCCTCCGACACCGGGACCAGTGCGCCACCGGACGCGCCGCTTCAATCGACGCCACCCGAGAGCACTGAGGCTCCTCCGACCGCTGGGCCGCCAACATTCCTCACAAAGCTAAAGTCGGGCCAAGTAACCTCGTTCGGACCAACACCTCCGAGGCGAGGAAGGAGAACGCTCCTGGCGAGGCTCACTTGGTTCAAGATGCTGCTGCAGAACTTCGCGGGAGAATTTCCCATCGATGATTTTTTGGAGAAATATGTGCCGAAGCCGGACTCTGAGGTTCCGGAAACGATTGACAACATTGTGTCTAAGGCTTCCCATAAGCTGACCGCCGCCGCAGAGCAGCTCGGAAATGCCACCAGTGAAAATGGGATGTCTAAACCCTTGGTCAGTCCTCGAGTGCATACTCCGCTTCTTGCGCTCACAAATCTTTGTATGAAGCGGGATTACCTCAAGACAGTGGTTTCGAGCTTCCCTGCAGAGAATAAACCTTTGTTTGAGGACACTTGCCACAAGACATTCCCGTCACTTGATGAGGGGGACCATTATACCAAACCCGACATTACTGGCACCCGGCCTGGAATGAAGAAGGCGCCAACGGAATGGCGTTGGTCCGATGCCGGGGTGGTAATCGAGCTGAAGTGGGCAATTGACATCATTAACACTCAAGGCGAACTCGACCAAGCTCAAGAGTGCAGGCATGCGGCAGTTCAACTCGCCAAGAGCGCTCGAAGCCTGCTCATGGCGTCGAGCAGTTGTTACGTCTACGTCGTCGCCGTCTTTAGGATCGACGTTGTCCGTATCTTCCGCTTCGATCGCACCGGGTTCAGAGCCAGTGCCCCATTCGATTGGCTCAAGGCGCCCAATATATTCCCCACGTTCTTTTACCGCCTCTACAACCCCGGCACCGCGGGTCGTATGGCAGGCGAAGACGACACCATAACCACCCCAACGGCGAACGAGAAGACAGAGATGTACAACGCTCTGTGCAAGAACTCGTTTTATAAAGCTCTGTACCCTTCGCAGGAGGAGGCTACTGACGAAAGCCTCTGGATCAAGGCGGTCCGCTTTGAGCCCGGTACACGAGTTCCCCAGGTCGTTTCCTGCTTTACGATCGGCCCCGTTCTTTCACAGACCGATGGACTGTTCAGCCGTGCCACTCGCGTGTTTCGAGTCATCGTTCAAGAAGACGCCGACACCGCCAGCCCCATCATCTACGCTTTGAAGGACGCCTGGCGACAGGAGTGTCGCCGACCCGAAATCGACTATTACGACGTGATTGCGAAATACTGCGCGAACGAGGCCGACAAGGTCGATGCCGTCGTCAGCGCAGCCATGAAGAGCATGGCGAAGTGTCACGGCAGCGTCGACCTGTCGATTGTGGGTCGTGAGCCAGCTATTCCTGGCCACAACCCCCTGCTTCACAAAACCTCTTCCGCCACCGGGGACTCCAATTTCGAACGCCGTCATATGCGAATTTTGATCACGCCTGTAGGTGCCCCGCTCAGAGGATTCAGGTCGACCAAAGCCTTGGTGCAAGCTCTCAACAGTGCCGTTCTGCGTATGTCTTGACTTGTCCCCATTGAGCGCGTAATTCATTTAAGTTTCAGACCACCGGATTGCATACGATGCTGGCGTGTTACACCGCGATGTCAGCGAGGGAAACGTGCTATTCGAAGAAGCGGTCGCGGTACAGGAACAAGGTTTCCTTGTCGATTGGGATTACGCCGAATTTACTGCTGCGGGTTTGGCCAACTTCAAGGCCTGGTTTCCCGAACGCCAAGCAGAGAATAACACGTATACAAACATCGACAAGAGTCTGAAGGACATGACTGTGTGTGACTAAACTTGGTCTCCTCGCTCGTCTGCTCATTTTTTTTCAGGGAACTTTGCCGTTCATGGCCATCGCGATCATCAAGAACACCACAACTCATGATGCGCACCATGATCTCGAGAGCTTCTACTGGCTTCTCAGCTGGATGATCCTTCGACACACGAGACATACTCATCCCGACGGTCGTCTGGGTTGTAGCACAGTTTTTGACCCGTCAGGGAGTGGCGCAAAACTAGGCTTCCTTCATCGATACACTCCCCTTGCAGAATCGGCACTATTCAGGCTAGCCGAACAACTGCGCAATGGAACTGTCGACCAAAACCCCATACAGCGCACCACGAAGCGTCTCCCTCCCGGCAACAATGCGGCGACTGCCCCTACCACCACCAATGCTACTGACCCCTTGACTTACGAGTTTGTCTTATACTCTTTCTTGGAGGCTATTGAGTCGGAGGACTGGCCCACGCCGGACGACCCAGCTCTCAAGTTCGTTGTACCCAGTCTTGATGACAAGAGCCAATCCGTAAATCTCCTGAAGGAGACGCTCCGGAAACAAACTCACCGCGCGTCGGGCTCCGGTATCAAGCGCAGTCGTCAACCCGAAGACGATCCGCTTCCATTTGCATCCACCAGCATCGGGGGCACGACCGCGGCCGCGTCGAGCGAAGAGCCAAAGTCTAAGAAAGCTAGGAAAACGAAGGCGCCGCAGCCGGCTGAGACTGGGGAGGGGGTGCCAGAACGGCGCAAGAGCCAGCGAAATAGAGGGAAAGGGAAAGGAAAGGTGGATTCGGCGTAGTCTACCCCATCGTAGTCTCTTGTACGGTTTACATGCTGCTTTTTTTCGATCATGCAGTTTCTATATGAATTAGTTTCTTACACGGGCGAATAAGATGAGAAGGTCGTAGAATTTATCTCTCCGTCCCCCATCTCTCCCTGCGCTCAGCCCCTCTCCCGCGCAGCGACTCCCTGAGCCTATCCACTGGCTCCGCGCGTTCCGCGGAACGCTCCGGATCCGCCGTGGAGTCGATGACCCTGCCCCCTGCGCCGCCCATGCCTCCGTTTCCCCATACGTGTCCCAGGACTCCCAACGGTCCTCGCCATACTAGCCCGACCTCAATCGTCCTCTTGGGCCACTCACCCTCTTTGTGCGCGCTGCCGTATCGCGCCTCCCCTACGCCGCCCCCCGCCCACACATCCCCCCACAGCTCCTTGCGCCCGGCCCCGGCCCCAGCACCAACGAACGCAGAGCATGCGCGATCACGTGCTGCCAGTTGACTCCTAAACGACCAATAAACGACGTTACTTTGCAATACTGTATCATCATTGAATATGCCACCTACACGGTATGGTTTATACGTTTCTTGTCCTCTCTGATTAACATTTTCATAGTGCCCTACCATTTGACGCTCCACCAGCGGTGTGGGACCGTCGGAATCCTCGGAAGCGACCGCTCTATGGTCTTGGGTGGAAATGTGCTCTACGCGACGTCCTCCTCAAGGCTTATCCGAATGACGGGGATGACCACTGGATGACCATCAATCTCTCGCCTCAATTCCATGGGATATCGTTGCACCCAGATGGTAACAATACCGAGCCAAGTTTAGCGAGTGCGTCTTTGGGATTGATCTAGCTTCTTTGTCAAGTATCTCATTCTTCGTTCGTTTACCTAGAAAAATCGACTTCACTTCCAAGTTATACCATCGATCTTTCCGGGGACACCGAAGGACTTTGGATCTTCTGTATTGCTACATTCAACACCAACGCCAAGTCTTTGTCCGCACTCGCTGGACCAGACGGCCGGGCGTTTGTGGACGCGGCGAAGGACGCGATGCAGATTACGGAAAAGGAGGATGCGACTTTAATGTGGTACAAGTGCTCAACATCATGAATGTAGACACCGTTTCCTCTTCCTCATGTGCAGTGGCTCAAATATCACTGCCTATCGGGTCAGTTTGTGAGAGGATTGAGCTATCCCAACGTCAGCGCTCAAGTCTTTTTTTTTTGCACGATCGACTAAACGAGAAGGCCGTAGTAAGAGCTACTTTTACATTAAACACCGTGCAGAATTAGAACATCTACGCCTCCCCCCCATACCTCGCCTCGCGCTCTCTCTCCCTTACAGCGAGACGCCGATTAAGCCTATCCAGCTCCGCGCGTTCCACATTCGCCGCGGGCTCACGATTCCAGCCACTCGACTGCACTCCTAATGCCTCAGGCTCCCCATACGTGTCCCGGTTCCGGTCCTCCTCCTCGCCCCTATCCCTACCTCCACCACTAACACCCCCTCCCCGATCACCTTCCCACTCGCCAACCACCCTCGCGCGCGCCGCCGCATCCCGCCTCGCCTGCGCCG
This sequence comes from Mycena galericulata, assembly GCA_029289565.1. NCBI lineage: Eukaryota > Fungi > Basidiomycota > Agaricomycetes > Agaricales > Mycenaceae > Mycena > Mycena galericulata. Next base: position 123,703 of record JARKIA010000227.1, read on the forward strand.
CCCCCGCCCACACCTCCCCCCACAGGGCCTTCCGCCCCGCCACATCCCCCGCCCCACCCGGATCCCCAACGAACGCAGGCCGGCGGCGCGCGAGTAGCTGCAGGAGCTCGGGCGACTCCCAGGGCGGGAGCGGCGGGCTGCGCAGGTGCAGCATGTGGTCAATCACGCGGTACGCGAGCGCCATGCGCGCCGCGGGCGCGTCGTCTACCTGTGCGTGTGCGTTTCCGTCTGAAGAAGACGTGCCTCCCGCGTCTCCCCATAACCCCTCCACTTCCCCCACCAACTCCTCCGGCGGCCCGATACCCGCAAACGGGTCCGCCACCGCCCCGGGCCACGACGCAGCGGGGTACTCCCCGAAATCAAGCGGGTGCGGCGGGTACGCAACGCTAGGACGGGGGTTATTCGGTGAGCGCGGCGCGTGCCAGTGCTGCAGCTGCACCGCCCATGCCTCCGCCTCCGCCTCCCCTTCTAGCACCACACCTGCCTCCTCCTCGCCCTTTCCTGCGCCCTCACCATCCTCCCCGCGTTGCGCCCGTGCCCGCACTGGTACCGATGCCGCCTCGTACAGCGCGCCCATGCGCCCGATACCCCTGGCATGCGACGCAGGTGTCCCGCGGAGGAACACGCCGAGCAGCGCCTTGTACGTCGCCATGTTCGGCGGGGGCATGAAGCTGTCGTCCGCGGCCTCGGCGGGGTCCGCCGGGGGGACGGTCTGGCGCCGCCGCGGGGGCTCGGTAATGGTCCTCTCCGCGTCTGCGTTGTCGGCGTCGTTTTCGCGAGCCATGGCCGCTTCCCACTTCGCCCGCTCGCTCCTCCAGGTACCCTCATAAACGCGCTTTTCTCGCCCGCCCCCCTCCGCATCCGCATCTGCGTTCTGATCACCCTCTCGGTTGGCCCCATCCGCATCCGCATCCGCATTCCGATCGGCCAGCCCGCGCTTCACAAACCCCACCTCTCTCGCTGTCCCCGTCATACTAAGCAAATGCGGCGTGCGCGGGAGTCGCGTCGCGTACCCCTCGAGCACCTGGCGGAGGTACGCGCGCGCGGGGACGCGAGTCGGGCGGCGGCCGGGGTACAGTTGCGGTTCTTGCATTTGTTCCGCCGGTGATTGGCTGGAAGCGGCGGGCGCAGGCGCGTCCGCGAGGGCATAGACATACAGCGGGCTCAGCGCGGGCGGGATCTATTCGCGTAGCGTAAAATAGAATCAATAAACCAGATGAAGAGACACGAGCGCGAGACTCACACTCCCAACAGCAGCGACCCACGCGCTGACGTCCGGGAAGGGGATCGCGCGGGCGTCGATCTCGGTAGCTATGATGGCGAGCGCCTGGAGCGCGCCGCGGGCGTGCTGCTTCGCGCGCGCGGGGTAGAGCGGCGTCTTGGCGGGGCGCGTGGAACCGTGCTCGTACTCCACTGGGCTCTCACCCGCACCGGGGGAGGCGTCAAAGTCGAGGTCCCGCGACGTTGCCGAGTGTAAGTACACGTTGTTATCGTCGTCATCACCGTCACGGCGGGGGCGGGGGATGAAGCCACTCTCTGGGCGGCGGGTGATGTTGTTGATGACGCCGGCGATGCGGTTGCACAGCTGGGCGAACAATGCGCGGTGGGGGCGGGTGCCTTCGTGGCGCAGCAGGGCGAGGCGGCGGCGGAGATGCTCGCGGGCGTGGGGGGTGAGTTTCGCCTCGGGGTCGCGGAGAAGGGCCGGGAGGGCGTGGCGGAGGCGGCGGTCGGAGACCTGGGCCGTGAACATGAGGGCGGCGGGGATCCATTCGCGCTGATTGAGCAGGGCTTGCCAGAGGGCTGCACTGGCGGCTACTTGGCGGGGAATGAAGAGTTTATGGGCCTGGATGTGGAGGGCCAGGGCGGTGCGGAGGTTAGGGTTGGAGGCGATTTCTGGGTCGAGGCGGAGAAGACGTGGACGGATCGCGGAGCGGCCCCATTCCTGGCCCGTCTGCTCTCTCGGAACGAGAGAAATGAGTGCATTTATGGTCGCGGCGAGGGTCTTTGGGTGCATGCGAGGGCTCTTGACTGTTGTGTGCTTAGAGACAAAGGCGAGCAGCAGAGCACCAGCACGGCGAGTCTCGGAGACACGGAGCAAGGCATGGACTGCAGCATGGGCGAGGAGACGAGGATACGGATAGGGCGCGTCCCGTAGGACAGCGAGGGCCGCCTTGATGTCGTTTTCGGCGATTAAAGCGCGGATGTCGCGAGCAAGGGTCTGTGCGCTCTTCCGCGGCGGCGGGATTGGCCAGGTTGGGGGCGCAGGCGGACTGGGGGCCAGGCGGGCGACGACAGCATCCAAGGGCACCTTTTCACGGAACAGAGCCTCGAATTCGGTGGGGAGCGTCGACAAGCATCGTCGCCCTGCAAAATTCATTCATGGAAAATTTCAAGGACAGGTGGCTGTGCCTAGTCTGCACCAAGTATTATTTTACGGTAAAGGAAAATTGCATTATAATAAACAGTGAAAGCGAGAGGCGACAGCAAGGGAAAAGCGTGAGGAAACCTAAAAACATTGAACTTCAAGCAGAAATCACGTCCATCTGAACCGCATCATTGGCGAGAGCCTCAGGCTCTTCCAGCGCGGGCGTTTCACCGAAGTCGACGACCATCGTTTCGCCGTCATCGACCTCGCCCGCTACACGATCCCGCTCGGCGTGCTCCCCCTCCTGGACGTCGTCGTGCAACTCATCGATCTCGCCTTCTGACAACAGCCCTTCACTCGGTCCCCATCGCGGATGCGTAAGCAGCACAGGGCCGTGTTCCTGTTCCCGGAGGAGCGACGAGCGCAGCGCGCGCAACCGCTCCGCCACAACGCGTGCATCGCCGCTGCCCTCCAACTCCCCAATGGCAACATCCACCTCGGACACAACACGGTCCTCCACTGTCCGCGGACAACAATCAGCGCTCCACAAGATAAAGACCATTATTGGAGGAACCTACGCGTCTGCAACCGCGTCTCGAACGCGTCGAGCCGCGTCTCCGTGCTCGTAACGCGCTCGGAAAGGAGCGCGCGGGGCCCTGTTCGTCTCCGCGTCGATCCGGCCGGAACGACGCGTCGCATCGCGCCGCGCGCGAGCATTACCGGCTTCACGTTATTCTCGCCGCGCGGCATGGGCGCCGCCGATACGGGTGCCGCGAGTATCTCGCGTCCCGCCTCGGAAGCGCGTTCGGGTTCAGGCTCGGGCTTAGGCTCGGGTTCCTGAAACTCAGGCTCAGGCTGAGGTCCCTGCAACTCAGGCTCCGCCTGAGACTCGGGCGCGAGGACCTTGCGCCGCTTGCGGTCCGCGCGGGGCGGGCCCGACAGCGCTGGCGCTGCGCGCTTAGGAACACGGGGGCGCGCGCGGCTGGCGGTGAGGGTGTCCGTCGGCGGCGTCGGCGTGGCGATCGCCTTTGGCTCTTGTCTAATGCGCGGAACTGAATTATGGTTGTTAGAGGCATGTGCTGTAGAATACAGCGCGCGCATAGAATTACCTGGCGTCCTCGGGGACGTGCGCACCTCTGCCGGAATCACGTTCGCCAAGTTCGCCTGCGCGCTCGGACGCTCTTTCTTCGGCTGGCTCTCCCTCTTCCGTGAGGGTTGGTCCAGCTCAGCCTGACCCTGATTCCACACCTCCTCCGCCTTCTCCACGGAGAGATTGAATCTGCCGTCCGCGTTTAAATATTATTTATTCCTCCGCAACAATGTACTCACCTATGGCGGACGACCCATCGCCCAAACACTCCGCTGCGCGTGCACAGCAGCTTTTTGACCGAGCAATGATCGCAGCGCAAGTTCTGCGCCGTGACCCGACACTCCTGGTTCCGCCCTATGCACCGCGCGCATTCCTAATATAATTATATTCCAATGAACCTCGATTCCGTGCACGAGAGGAAAGAGCGCAGCCCTGCAGAAAACCCGTGTACTTACAACCGCGTGTGTCTTGTTGAATTCCATAAGCTGGGCAAGCATGGGAGGCACCGTGGGGTGTCGCAGCTGGCCTATAAGGACACGCAGCTCCTCGGGCGGCACCTCTTTGCTGTCGTCTTCTTCCACGTCAGAATCCACGGGCTCAATGGCAGTGAGCCCTGGCCGCCCGGCGCTGCGGCCGCTCGCGGCGGCGGGCGCTTGCTGCGACGTGCCATTCAAGTTCTTCGCGGTGTTTCCGCCGGGGGTCTTCTGGCTGGTTGCACCGTTAGCATTCGTAGCTTTTGGCCCGTGTTTCGCGTGGTAGCTTATGAGGTCCATGAGACTTGAGAGGCCACGAGCCCTACCGCGCCAATGGAGATCAGCGCTCAGCTTCGAATAAATAACAGCCCTGCATTTACGAAAGCAAATATTGAAATTTTTCGATATTTCGTCAGAAAATACAACGCAGGATTAAGAAAAATACGCGAGTACGTCTAGGGTACGTAGCAGCTAGAATGGAACGGAAGTGAAAGTTACTCCAAGCGTACTTTAAAGAGTTCATGTCAATTCAAAATTCTTCCCACCTCCGAGTCGAAAGTCGAAAGACAGGTCCCAAGCACTCGTGCGTACAGCGTCGTAGGAAAGTAAATCAAGTCGCTGGTAGAATACAAAGCCTGGATCTATCCAAACAAAATGCTACACACATCGATGGTCATTGCTCTCCACCTCTCCGAAGAGATGTTCTTCGACCCAAAGCTCCATCTCCGATCCATTATGGTCACTGGACCAATGTTCAATCCAGGCTAGCGCATCGCGCAACCGAGTACCCTGAACGAGGCAATTGTAATACTCCTCATCCAGCTCTCTCACAGTCTGATGCATGAATTAGTGTTTTGACTTACGACATGCATACCGTTGCCCACCTTTTCATACAAGTCGCAAAGCCGATTCCTTTCTGCTCGCGGCTCATTGAAAAATGAGATCATCTTGTTGTCGGGCTTGCGGAACATCGGCGATTCGACGATGGGAGGCCGGATCCAGGTAGGGTAGCCCGCAGATAGGCAAGCGGGCATGCACCCGTTGTACTCCCAATCAACGATACCTATAACCTCACCAGAGGTCTCGTCGAGCATGACGTTGTCCGGCCGAGGGTCCCTATGCGTCAGTGAGAAACGCGACATAGACGGAGTCTCTTCTGCCAGAGCGATGAGCGGCTTGAGACCTTCGAGAAGGCGGTCCAAACGCCTAGAGAGCATCTCTTGGTCTTCACCATTGTTAACTTTGAGCGAGCGGGCGCGTCGGCCGGAGATCGCCTTCTTGAAGAAAGACGGTAGACTGGTTGTTTCGTCGGTTTCAAAGCTGTGCTCGGGAGACAAAGAGAGATACGAGGCCGATTGGACGAGAGGATCTTCGACAATGCCACCAAATCGCTGGGGAATGGGAATGCGGAACATACGGACAGATATAGTTGCCCAGCTAGTAACGGAGTGTACCTACTCAGATTGTCAGAGAGTCTCAGATCAATGTGAGAGACAGCCGAACTTTTGCTGAGGGGCTCAGACGAGGATACGCATGGTTAGCGTCGAGGCCATCCATAAGCGTTGTAACGAGTAGGTCCTTGACATTGTCGAACGCAAGAACGCGAGGAACAGGCAGACTAGGCATGTTGGCTTCGAGCCAGCGCAGAACAGAATGCTCGGAAAACAGCCTTCCACGTTTCCACATCTCCGCAGAGGAAGGGTCGTCGTGCCGGTACACCACCACCCGGGCAAACACCGACCGTCCGTCATCCAGCCGGACTTCCATGACCTACACAAGGGTCAGTGAGAGAAATTGACAGAGTAAGATACGACTTGCGGCATTCCTATTATCGAAGGGCTTGCGGGTCTTGGCGGCGACAGGATTTCCGTTCAAGAGTGAGCCCACATGTTGAATGATCGAGAACCATTGTGGATTGTCGGGCGCGTCGGTTTCGTCCACCGACCAGTTGTCGTAACCAAGAGGTTCCAAGTCGATTTCAATCCGCTCGTCGTTGGGTTGTTTGTAGACAAAGGCAAAGAATGGTTCAATCATATTCATGGGGGTGATTACAAACAAGCGTGGGAAAGAGAGACGATGCCATCACAGCAAGTATGCAAGACGAAGGAGGAGTACAAGAGCGAGGTATCGTGAATTTAGGAAAGCGGCATGCACAATAGACCAGAATTTAGTCCATGTCCTTCAATTCTTTCCAATCCGGAAGACCAAAGAAAGTCGGCAGAAGCTCCCAAGCCTTCTTACGCCCAGTGTTGTGCGACACCTTTGCAGCCTCCTCGCAGGCCAAACAAAGACGGCCCGACCATTTACCCGCTCCAGCTCCAGCTTTGCTCCACAGATGTATCGTGTAGCTCAAATCGACCTTGCGGTTCAGGCACTCGATGCGCGCCATCGAACTCCGCTCTTTGATGCATTTGGTGCGCGACTTGCATCCTGAACTCGGAATCCTGTCGTCGCCTTTGAGCCATTGGACGCTGCCCTTCTGAAAAAGCTGCAGTCTTTCGAGAGCGAGAGCGAGGGTTATCTTCGTGCCCTCCGCAATTATCGCCCGCGTTCCGTCGCCGCGGTCAACACCTTCGAAAAGCTTTTCCTATTATGCACGCAATAAGTACGCGTCCTGCGAGGGTTCAATGTGAATGCGGTGTTACTAGGCTATACACGTGCAGACATTGAAAAGCCAACGTCGGGATACTCGTGTATATGCCATTTTCGTACGCCAGATTCAGAAGATCGATGAGGACACCACCTGTGGGATTTATTTTCTCCATAAGACCTGTTGCGGTCCGACGCTCCCAGGCTGGTAGTCGCGTCGGGAATTCGTGGTGTATGCGGCTAATCGCGTCGTTCTTGAATCTAGTCATCTCGTACTTCCGGCCAAGGCGTATCATACAGGCAATGAGATTGAACGGTTGACTAGCTTTGTCGTGAAAACTGAGAGTGGGCATGTAGGAGCACACAGGGTTGTTGGATCGACGAGAACCGTGACTCACGGGTCGTAGAGCGCAGTAAGCAAGAGGTCGACATCCACCGCGGAATCTGCAAGTCGTACGACCGGATATCCCTCCAAAGTCTCTTCGTTGGGAGGCTGAGGGATCGAGAAAGCGTCTTGGAACACAGAGGAGTGCTTGGCTAGGACGTCGCGATTGACTCGGAATTGGGTGGATTCGGCTTGCAGAATAATGTCGCCAAACGGCATCCAGATTTTCGAGCGAGTAGGGAGTTCGGCCGTTGTGATAGGGGGCTCCGAGTGTTGTCGTTGTCTTTTTCTGCTTCCGACATGACGGTTGGATGCAAGAGGCTGCGGTGTCACGAGGTGCATTCGCTTCAACTCGAACGTCGACGAAAACCCATGGCGGATTCCTTAACCTTCAATCTACAGCCCTTTCCTCCACATCTCCTCGCATCCAACGATGTTCCATCTGATGCTGAAGCCCGCGAGATAAAGTCGATTCTTGACGAGGACAGCGCCATTCTTGCAGAACTCGACCTGTCCCTCAAAGAAGAGCGTTCGCGTATCGACCAACACATCCACCAAGGACGCGGAATTATATCTGCCGTACGCCGCCTGCCGTTCGATATTCTGGCGGAGGTGTTCATCCACTCGCGCGGAAAGAAAGTCTGGCTACTTGGGCGCATCTGCAGTCGATGGAAGGCTGTAACACTAGCTCTACCCATTCTCTGGTCTTATATCGAACGTGGTTTGCCGTTGCCTGCGATTTCAGCGCACCTGGAAAGCTCAAACCCGTGTCCTCTGACCATAAACCTCAGTTCCTCCGAGATTCCTGCGCTCCATCTGGTAGTGCAACACTCGGAACGTTGGGAGGACGCAGCACTGGAAATGGGGCCCGAAATCATGCTAGCCATCCTTGCTCAGATTCATGGGAAACTCCCGCTCTTGCGACGCGTGGATTATCGAGATTACGCTTCTCGTGCTGAGCCCTGCCGGGCCTTTGAGATCGCCCCCCGCCTCTCGGAGGCAAGCATACGCGGCGGCACGCCTGTGGTCCTCCCATGGGCGCAGCTGCAGCGTATCTTCCTTGCGTATCAGGTCCTTGACGTCGGGTTAGATCAGCTCAAACTGGCTAAAAGCCTCGTCGAGCTGAATCTTATGACCCCCATCGGCCAAACACCCAACCAACCGACCGACCCCATTCGCCTTCCTCTTCTTCTCAGACTCTTTGTTGATGGAGGGGCTGCGCTGGACAACTTAACGTGTCCGTCGCTCGAACAGCTTTTCATAGGACTGGGTGACGAGGACATGTCCGTCATCCCTTTCCTTGAGCGATCCGCATGCCGCTTGCGTAGATTGAGTACTGAGTGCCATGCCGCCTCAACAGGCTCTAGCATCGTATCCATTCTGAACCAAGCTCCCACTCTCTTCGAGTTGCGACTCATCGGGATGTACGGGGTTGAAGAGCTACTCCCTTACCTAGCAAACGAGCACTCTCGTCTGCCAGGGCCCGAGCTACGCGCCATCACCCTGCCTGAGATGGATACGGACGACAAGTGCGCCTTGGTGGTCAAGATGATGGAGTTACGGCGTGCAAGCGGACTGCCCGCACTATCCTTGCGTGTACTAAACTACAAGGATCCTCATATGAGTTCATGCGCTTTGAGAACGCTCTCTGAGCTCCTGGAGCGTGGATTTGAGGTCGAGTGGTTGGTGGCGAACGCTGCGAGGGAGAAACCTCACTCCTGGGAGTTGGAATATATGTGGTAGCGCGTAGTTGCAGGTAAACTTGTACATTATACATATGGAACTAGTTTACTTCAGCCAGACCCAGCGTCCAGAATCCGCCTCTGGCAGAAATATGAATTCAAATCCTTAATTGGTGAAAATTCAAGCTGCTTTACAGAGACCGACAAGACACCGAAGAGGATTGTACATGTATGTACATGAGCCTTAAAGGATCCTCTCCAATAAGTCCCGAAGCTGCTCGATCTCCTCCAGTCCATCAGGTCGAGGCGGGGTGGTCTGGTCTGCAGCGGGATCTTTGGGCATGAAACCCGCATGGAAAAACTTCGAGATTGCGGTATCCGGAGCGGCGCTTCGGTCGCTCACGAGCAGGATCGCAGAGGCTCCGGCCAAGGGATGACGCTCCCAAACGACGGAATTGCCGATTCCGACGCGGGAGATGCTCCCGTTACACCGTAAGATGGAAGTGACATCAGTGAGCGTGATTGTATCGATGATGGGGTTGGGGAGACCGTTTAGCTGCGTCTCAGGGCGAGGGAAGAGAATGTGGACGTCCGAGAGTTTCGGAAACCGTGAAAGATGCGCAAGGAGATCAGTGGAGATTGGCTGATTGGAAGGTCGGAATAAAGACCACGCACACGAAATCTAAGACATACCTCATTGCGCCCGTAATCAGACCATTTCCACTCAAACCCAAATTGCGTTAACCTATTGGAATCACAGAGGTCCAGAATCAGCCCCGCAATGAGAGGTGTTATGGGACCAAATCCGACGCGGAGGCTTTCCAGCTGTGCAAAGGCCACTCCGAGCGCTTGCGTCCAGAGGGTGTTCTCCGGGACCCCAGATGTGATGTCAAGCAAATCTTGCGCGGAGGGATGAGGGAGAAGTACGACCTTCTCATCCACCCAAAGGCTGGAGAGTTTGGGCAGATGGCCGGTGCGGATCGAGCCAAGGAAGGATGGAACGAGTCCGTTCCCGGATGCTTCCATCTGAGGTGGTTATCTTTTGGGTCCCAGTAATGTCTTTCTGTGTTTCTGGCATGATCTTTAATCTCTAAACGGGATAGAGCAGGAAAATCTAGTGGTGAAAGAGCTTCAAAGAGCTTGACTTTGTCCCACCAGTCTGCCCACCAGACGCTGTGTATCGTTCATAACGAGCGGTGGTATAAACTGGTTTTAGAAACGTACCTATAGCGTACATCGATGCTAAGCTCTGTTAATAAATTGCAGTGCACGAGATTGAGAGGTCCGATCTATGAATTTTGCAGAGTCTTATCGCATACGACCAGCTCGAAACGCTTCACAAAGGGAAAGCCCAAGCAAGGAAACTTCACTGCCAGCGAAGCATCCATCGCCGGTGAGCCCCCGCCATCCCAATCCCAGAACCCTTCAGTGATGTCCATTTTGAGATGTTCGAGCACATGGCACGAAAGAAACAAGTCTTTCTGGCCCTTCAAAACCGCGAACATCGTGCTGTTGACATGTCGAAGCTCCAGCGTCGCAATAGTCGGCCCAATCGTGGATAGAAAGGGCTCAATGCTACGCATGCTGCTAAGAAATTGTCATGTTCATAGCTTGCGTGTAAACTCACTCCCAGATCGCTGCATCGAGTTGGGCGCTCAGTTCCCCGAGTGCGGCATAGTTCCCTCCACTGGCGGGGATTTCGACCTGCCGGAAACCCAGCGCACAGTCGGCGGCGAAGCTCCGGAGTCGCTTGAGATGCTGTAGACGCTGGAAATGAGTGTTTTGCATAGCGTAACCGGGGAAGCTGTGATAGTCTAGCAACTCGAGGTTCACCGATCGCTGGAACAGATCAGGAAGTCGCCGCTGGAGCGCGAGCATGCTATCACGAGAATTGCCCCTTGGTGGGGGCGGTCCTCGTGTACCGGCACTAATAACCTGCTTGTTCTCTGTCGAGACAACCAGGTGGCGGATCGATCCAACCAGCGGGGAATGGTCGGTGTTGACGTCATCCTGAAGAAGATAGTCCAGGACTTGTGAGATGCGGCAGCAGCTCGTCATACGAATCTAAGTAGACCGGAAGTTTGAATAGACGCGTCAGGGCCACAGGGAAGAGGGGATGCGCCTTTGAGAGCGCATTGAGAACCACATAGATAGTTTTCGAATCCGGGATGTGGGAAAAGATGCTTGAAAATATGTCCTCGTCGACTTCGGGCATGGGGAAGGAATGGTGTCTTAGAGAGAGTGGCATGAAACAAAGTATTTGCAAAAGATCTTTCCCAGAGACAAGTATAAGCTCGTCGCTCACGGGACAAGCCACACTCTTGTTGTTCTGCCAATCGCTGATTTATTCCCGGACTCTTACCTCAAACTTAGTCCTCAACACAAACGCTCCGGAATGCTACCGCTTGGATATCGTCAACAATTTGGCGCAGCTGGAACACGCGTCAGGAGAAGCGGACCTGGGTGAGGTTGGCGGGGAAGAGAAGTATAGATACAGCCGCAGTTTGAGGTTCCACTTGAAGGTAGAGATTGTCAAGACTCAAGACTTTGTCAAGAGACAAGAGACGAATCAGGTGACGCTCTTGACTCAGAGTCTAACCAATGACCATCACGACGCGTACAAAAACGAACCCACAAGGATGTCCCGCTTGTCGATAATTTCGCATTCACTTCTGCGACCCTTTCCCCCGCATCCTGGAATCAAAGGATGTCCCTTCCGAAGTCGAAAGGCTCGAGATCGGAGATACAGGCGATTCTCGACGAGGATAGCGTTCTGTTCACAGATCTTGACCTGAACCATGAAGAAGAGCGGGGGCGCATTCTTCTACACATCCAACAAGGCCATGGCATTCTGTCTCTCGTTCGGCGCCTGCTGTTCGATATCTTGTTCGAACTGTTCATTCGCTTACGGGGAACGCCCAAGATGATCTGGCTCCTTGCGCGCGTCTGCAGACAACGGAGGGCTGTCACCATGTCGTCCCCGGCTCTCTGGTCTTGTATCGGCCCTGGTTTACCGTTACCTGCGATCGCAGCCCACCTCGAAAGGTCGGAGGCATGTTCATTGACTATAAACCTCGGTCACTCAGAAAATTCTGTACTCCCACTCGTTGCAGAGCACTCCGAGCGTTGGGAGGCGGTAACATTGTTTATGGGCCCCGATATGGTCCCCAGCCTGGCTCAGGTTCACGGGAAACTACCCCTCCTGCGCCGGATCGATTACGAGATTACTATTTTCGTCCTAACGTCTTACGGGCTTTTGAGAGCGCCCCACTTATGTCGGAGGTAAGTATGATGGGTCCTTTGCCATTGCCAGTTGTCCCGTGGGCACAGCTGGAAAAGGTCATTTTGGGTCTCCAAGAATTGGATGATGCGCTGGAACAGCTTAGACTCGCTACGAGCCTGGTCGAGCTGAACCTGAGGACCTCCTTCGACGAACCCACTGGACAATCCCATACTACTCCCACAACTCCTTATTAGTAACGGGCATCTTGTCGACAGTTTGTGTGTCCGGCGCTGGAAGAGATTTTCATACACGACAACGCACCGTCCAAGTCGATCATTCCTTTCCTCGAGCAATCTGCATGCTCTTTGCGGAAATTCAGCAGCCGAACACGCTCGGCCTCTGGTATCATAGAGATTCTCAAGCAGACTCCGAACCTTGTTGAGCTGCGACTCACCGGGAAATACTCCACCCCAGAGCTTCTGCCCCGCTTAACGATTCCGCCCGATGACGAGGACTTCCGCCCGCTGGTGCCCAACCTGCGTGCGATTGCTTTGAATTGGATCAACACAGAGGACGAAAGTACTTTGGTTGTCGAGATGATGGAGGCGCGGCACAGAAGCGCACTCTGTCCGACATTATCCTTATGTATGTTAAACCACAGAAAACAACATACCCGAGTTGGCTTCGAAAACGCGGTCTCTCCTGCGTGGGCGCGGGTTTGAGGTCGAGTGGTTGATGGGCAAGGCCGCGAAAAACAAATATGCATCGTGGCAGTGTGATTTTCCGTCTTAGGGCAATATATAGCAAAAGGTGTCAGTAATACAATACAATACATCTGTGTACATGTCTACCAAGCTACAGAAAGTAGTCGGCTGGAGGACGTTTTGCCGGCACGGAGCGCACGTCCAGCGGTGCGTGCGAAAAGACTTTGTACTCTTGCCCGAGGTACTCATCGAGCTCGAGGATCGATGCGACGTTCCCGCATCTGTGAGAGCCTAGATGAGGGAATGGGTGAAATAGTGCGACGCAAACACAGACCGATAGCAATAGTTTGGGGCGCTCCATACGGTGACGATGGTGCGGTCGAACATGAGCTTATAGCCCTCCATAGCGAGCTGGTGTGCGCGCGCGATGAGGTCAAGGCCGTTGTGGTGCGCGAATTGTTTTGTGATATCGGCACCGAAGAGGAAGCCTGCGCCGCGGGGGGAGAGGCCCCAGCCTTGGATATCTTGGCAACAGTAAGCGGAGGCGTGAAAAGCTGAGTTGGCATACCATCTGGATCGGACCAGAGAAGGTCGCACATGGGCCCATCGTGCGGCACCTCCTGCTTTCGGTCTATGGCGCGGATCTGAAGAAAGTGTCAAAGTTTGAGGACGGTTGAAGGGCCAAAAAAAATACCTGATCGATGCTGTGAAGGTTGGGACTGAGGCCCCCGTGCACGCCAAAAACGCGGCCGTCGACGATCGCGCCAAGGGCTAGGTAATCGAATACCTCGCAGCACCAACGCCAGACATTGCTGCCGCCGTACTTGCGCTGGCACTCGTCGTAGAAGCCATATACTTGGGTTATCTGGCGCGACTCGTGGTTTCCGCGGATAAGAGTCATGCGCTCCGGGTAGCGCACTTTGAGGGCGAGGAGGAGGAGGAAAGTTTCGACGCTGTAGAAACCGCGGTCGACGAAGTCCCCTGCGAGGGATGAGCCATGATTTTTGGCCGCTCAACAGAGAAACATACCCATGAATAGGTAATTTGTGTTTGGGCAGAATCCGCCAACGGAAAAGAGTTCCATGAGATCGAAAAATTGGCCATGAATGTCTCCACAGATCTGGGAGAGGGATGAATTGAAATTCTGCTGAAATAAGAGCCATATACCGTTACAGGAGAGTCGATATGCTGGACATTGGCTTCTTCGATGAGAATTTCGCGAGCTTTGAGACACAAGCGCTTGACCTGCTCCTCTGAGATCGGCTCACAACGCTTGAGCTGCTCAATCTGCCTGGGTGGATGAGATGAAGTAGAGCAGAAGATCTGAACGCGTACTCGTCGAGATCGCTGCCCATGAGACGCGATGTGTGGTTGTGTTTCAATTGTCCGGGTAATTTGCCTCTGCTAGTGCTACTTACCTCGACGAATCCTCAAGGCGCAGGTGTGCACCATGGCTTGTACACGACCACTATGCGCACTAACTTCTCTCGGCCCAGGAATCCCCGCACACGGAGGTCCCGCCGCATGGACCCGCCCCCAACGCCCCTCGCGAACGGCAATGGCATCGACCACCAGCAACAGCCCCCACAGGCCGGAGTTCCCTTTGACGCAGAAGTATTCCACGTGTATTTGAAGGCACTGCTGCCCCCAGTCATAGCAGCAGCTCCGGAGGACTTGGAAGGACTCTTTGACGACACCTTTGACGACCGCGTCGCCAAGTTTGCTTCTGACCCAAGCGCAGTTCTGTACGTTGTAAAGTCAAAGCTTAGCGGCGAAGATGGAGCAGAAGGTGTGTTCGCATATCGTTATTCAATTTACGCCGCTGAGTTGGTCGTCAGACCTGCCGTCGTATGAATATTCCCTAACCTCACAACTCACATACCACCCTTCTCATGTCACCACTCTCGCCCTCATCAAGCGCAGTCCGGTGTTAGATCCTTCTGCACCCCTCGCCACTCAACTCCACTTCCTCAACCTCTTTGGAGGCGACGAGACCCCTTACGAGAGTCTCCACGCCGTCGTCTCCTTCGGAGTCAAACCCTGGTTCGACGCCTTTGTAGGCTCTCGTGGTGCAGGTAGAGATGCCGGCGACAGCAAGATGGGTATCCCCATGACGAAGAAAAAGTTCGCAGAACTTGAACTTTCGCTATTGCATCTCCAGCAAAATGTCGAAATACCGGAAACTCATCTAGTTATCCATCCCAACATTCAGCGGGCGGTCGAGCAGGTGCGCCTAAACTCAGACTCAACAAAATACCTTCCTCTGCTAACTTCCGGCCAGGCTCAGGTTGCTGGAACCCGTCCAAGTATCAACGACTTGCCGCCCAAACTGCTGAACGACAGTACTTTCCTCAACTCGCTTCATGCGAACGTCAACTCCTGGATTAAATCCATCCAGGCTGTTACTAAGCTCACTCGTGATGTAACCTCTGGCACCGCGTCCCAGGAGATCAATTTTTGGCTTAGTCTGGAACGCGAACTCGAAGGGATTGAGGCGCAGCTGCGCAGCGAGGAGGTCAACATGGTCATGGATTGCCTGCGCAACGCCAAGCGTTTCCGCGCCACGGTCAGTTTCATCGCCGACACGGGGCTCAAGGACGCGACGGAGGTCGTGCATAAATACAACCAGCTCATGAAGGATTTTCCCCTCAACGAGCTCTTGTCAGCAACCGACCTAACCAAGATCCAGGAGTCGATCACGCTCATCTTTGGACACATATGCCGCAAGCTGAAGCTCTCGCCGTATCCGATTAAACGCGCGCTGCCGCTTGTCGAAGCGATCTCGCGCGATTTTAATGACCAACTTCTGCGCATTCTGACGTCGCACCGATTGCCGTACACGCCGTACGAGACGTTCGATCGCTTGCTCGAGCAGGTTACAGTGATCTTCCGCACCTGGGACGACCAGATCAAGGAGTTCACGAACGTTGCGCGTGAGGTGACCCGGAAGCGGGCGGAGAAGTTCATCCCGATCAAAGTGGTGAATGCGCACGCGAAATTGCAGGAGCGGACGCGCTACCTGCGCGAGTGGCGCAAGCAGCACGAGCAGCTCGCGGTGATGACGGGCCCTACGCGGGGGCTCGGTGGAAGCGTACTCGACATGGGCATCGGCGGGATGGACATGGAGGAGGAGGTCAAAGAGGCGTACGAGGTCGTAAAGCGAATCGACGTGCTGGATGTCTCGGTTGAGGGCACTGAAATTTGGGTGGCGGCGGAGAATGCGTACAACGAGCGCGTGGCGCGCGTTGAGAATCAGATCATCGCGCGTCTGAGGGACCGGCTCGGGACTGCGCGAAACGCGAACGAGATGTTTAGGGTGTTCTCAAAGTTCAACGCGCTATTTGTCAGACCAAAGGTGGGGATACTTTTGCGCTGCAGAGTGGATTACCCTGACGGCGGCAATTAAGATTCGTGGAGCCATCCAAGAGTATCAGACACAGCTCATCGATTCCGTCAAGGAAGATATCAAACATCTCCACGACAAGGTGTGTAACCTTGCTCAGTCTATTATTTACTTCCGCCGATGCACCATAGTTTAAAACGCGCTTCCGTGATTCGGAAGCGTCGCACATGTCGCAGATGCGCGACCTCCCCGCCATCGCGAGCGCGATCATCTGGGCCCGGCAAATCGAGCGGCAGTTGCTAACGTACATGAAGCGGGTCGAGGACGTGCTTGGCAAGGGCTGGGAGCTGTACGCCGAGGGGCAGAAGCTACAGTCGGAAAGCAGCGCGTTTCGTAAAAAACTCGACACGCGCCCGGTGTACGACGCATGGCTGCACGACATCAACCGGCGCAACATGGGTGTCGATGGGCGTCTGTTCGAAATCATCCGACCTCGCGGCATTGGGGCGGGTGGCGGCATCGGGCTCTTCCAGCTCGCGGTGAATTTTGACCCGCAGATCATCACGCTTTTCAAGGAGGTGCGGAATCTGCTGTGGCTGGGGTTCCAGGTGCCACATGCGATCACGAACATGGCCAAAGATGCGAAGCGGGTGTACCCACATGCGGTGAGTCTGATGGAGACGGTACGCACGTACGGGCAGACACTCGACCTTGTAGAAGAGAACAAGGGCATCGAGTGGCTTGTGGCAGAGTACCGTAACGACTCGCAACGGATGATCGCCAAGGGTGGGTTGGCTTTGTTCCATTGAGGTGAATGTTTGCTTACCCACCGCAGGGATGAATATCAAGTGGGATTATTTTGTAAACCAGTACGATTCGACCGTACGGTACGTGTCGAGTGCAGACGGACGAGATAACCGGCATATCCAGTTCGTGCGGGAGTTTGCGAGTGTTATCTCTGTGTTGCAGGTACGTTTTTAGGGCAGTTCAAGACTATAATTCCAACTCGTGATATAGGACAAGACGAACAACGTCATCGACCTGTACAAGGACATCTTGCGAGCGGTGGAGGACCTCGCGACGTGCTCGTACACGACCGAAGCGTTCACGGAGCTACTGGGGAAGGTACAATCGGCGATAGACCGACTGAACCTTGAGGGGTACGCGAACCTGGAGCAGTGGGTTGCGGAGCTCGACCGGCGAATTGAGGGTATTCTCCTCCAGCGGCTCGTGCAGATCGTGCAGGTGTGGTGTGGGGAATTTGACCGCGCGGCGGATGATGGAGATACGGGCGGTCGTACCGCGCTGCGGGACATCACGAACAAGCGGCGCGGGGACAAACGCGCGAAGGAGGAGAAGGTAGGCATCTGCGGAAATGTGTGCTGGGATGCTGATTGTCTCCTGGGCAGTTTTTGGAGGGGAACATGACCCTGAAGCCGATCGTGCACGAGATTCGGATACAAAATCAGGTGATCTTTCTTGACCCGCCGATAGAGTACGCACGCGCGAATTGGATACGACAACTGCACGACTGGCTCGGGGTTGTCTGCCGGCTACGTCGGATACAGAGCTCACGGTATGAAATTGGGCTGCAGATGCAAGGCACGAGTGTAACGGAGACGAACTACACTTCACTGGTGCGGAACGTTTTTACTTAGGCTTTGGAAGTAGGCTGACGAAGGTCTGCAGCTGACGCAACTGCCGGACAATGTGCTGGAGCGACCGTTTGCGTTGATCGAACTCAAGGTGCAGCAACTCACCGAATACGTGGGCAAATGGCTGCAGTTCCAGTCGCTCTGGGATCTGGAGGCGGAATACGTGTTCAACCGGCTAGGGGACTCGCTCGCCAACTGGCAGCAACTTCTAACGGAGATCAAGAAGACGCGGTCCACCTTCGACACGTCGGATACGCAAAAGTCGTTCGGGGTGTGCATCATCGACTACGAGCAAGTGCAGGCGAAGGTGAACGCCAAGTACGATGCGTGGCAGCGCGACATCTTGAGCCGGTTTGGGGTGAAGCTGGGGAATGCGATGAAGGAGATGCATGCGGCGATCCTCAAGGCGCGCAACGACCTGGAACACCACTCGATAGAGGGTCTGACAGCAGGGAGCACACGGCGATTCTAGACGGGGCTTTAGACATTATTTTTGTTACCTAGCGGATTCCATGTATTATTTTTTCTAGTAATTTCTAATTTCTCGCCGTTGGGCCGCGTGATTAGGTAATCCCTGGCCTTTCACCGAAAACTCCTTGGACCAGAAATGAATCGCCCAGGACAGCCGCAGCAGCGCCCAGTATCTCAACAACAACCACAATATAGGCCAAATCCACAGCCTACGGCACCCCCAAATCAATCCGCAAATGCACCATACCCAGCGTATGGCATGCCACCAAGAAATGTACTGTCTGCCGCGGGTTTCCTGCCTCAGCGCGTTGCTATGCCCTCTCCGTTCATGCAGCCGCGCGCAACCAACGGCGCAAGTAATGGCGGCGGCGGCGCAAACTTTCCCTTTGCGTTGGCGCATGCGGGATTACCACCGCACTTGCAACAACAACAACAGCAGGCACAACAACAGCAGCAGCAACAACATGGATTGGGTAGCAGTGGAGAGGCAGCACTGGATCCCAACGATTTCCCCGCACTGGGAGCGCCTCCGAATCCGCCAGGGACGTCCAGCAACCCAAATGCAAATAATGCCACCGGAACACCACAGAGCACCTCCAGCTACGCATCTGCCGGCTCTGCACCCCAACCAGCACCGACACATTCACACACACATGCTCCGACGTCGCGGGATCTCACCCAGGATGATTTCCCGGCATTGGGCGAAAACGCCCCGCCGACTAACACCGCGACAAACAATGGTGCAGGGGGTCCGCCAGGGCTGTTTGGGACGGGTGGAGCAGGCGGGATTCCGGGAATGCTGAATCTGAGTGGGATGAGCATGATGGGCAGGCATCCGGGGCCATTCGACGACAAACGGGTGCGTTTGTCTGTTTCTTTCTGCGAGTAGTTCTAAACATTTCCTTGTCCTTTCTGGTTCCTCGTGCTATCCACGTCTATTCTCGCCTTAAATCCGATACTTCGATCCCGGTCCCGTCTTGTCGTCTCGGTCGTCTGCGCGTCTCCAGCATCCAAACCCACCGAATCCGGCACCACCAAACGCCACATCATCACAGTTCACACAAACCAAAGCCAGCGCACCTAGTACAAACCCCCTACCCCCACAAAACCAAAATCCGCCAAACGCCAACGCGAATGCGCCAGGCAACACCAACGCACCAAATGCACCCGGCACCGCGGCCACATGGCCATCTGCTCCGAATCCGAACGGCGCACAAACCTTCGGGGAGAACGGCAATGGGAATGGGAATGGGAATAGCGCGGGAAACAACAACTCTCACCCGAGCTCGGGCGCGCTGCAGCATTCAGCCCCACTGATGCACGCGCACCCACACCAGCTGGGTCCGCACCCGCACCCGCAGACGCCCGCACAGCAAGTACTCGTGAGCGCAGCCGACCGCTGGGGGCTCCTGGGCCTGCTGGCGATGATCCGCGAGGCAAGCGACGCGGATTTTGACGCGGGAGGTCGGCGGATGGGTGCAGGCGACCCACGGGGTGTACGCCTCAGCGGTGTAGGCACGGATCTTGGGACAATGGGGCTCGACATGGGCTTTAGCGGGAACCTGTACTCGACGTTCATTACACCATGGGCCGACCAGAGCGCAGCGCACGCGGTCGAGCCGGACTTTCACCTCCCGGCGTGCTATGCGAGCGTGCACGCCCCGCCGCCGGGGCCGACCAAGGTCAGTGCGTAAGCCGCAATATTGGGCGGACACTGATAGCGTCGGCAGGCCAGCGCGTTCAGCGACGAAACCCTCTTCTTCATGTTCTACGCCAACGCGCGGGACGCGCTACAGGAAATCGCCGCGCAGGAGCTGTGAGTCCGTCCCCTATTGCTTGGAACCGCGCGTTAACGGGGAGCAGATGGAACCGCAACTGGCGATACCACAAGGACCTGCGTCTGTGGATCACAAAGGAGTCGGGAACGGCGCCGAGTGCCAAGGTACCTGGCGGAGAGCAGGGTCTGTACACAATCTGGGACGCGGAAAGCTGGGGGAAAGAGCACAAAGAGATGAGCGTGCTGTACGCGGAGCTCGAGGAGAAGAACGTGCCCGCGTTCGTGAACGGCCCTGGGATTGTGCCTGTAGGGCAACAGGGTGCGCAGGCGCCGCCTCAGCCGCAACAACAGCGCGGCTTTGGCGCCGGCATGTGAAACTCTCCGCTTCTACGATTTTTCTGCACGCAGTCGCCGTCTCTTGTTAACTTGTTATTTCCATACCTTGCTCCGTTTCCTGCACGCACCCGAACCTGTGTACCTCTAACTTTTTATTTTATTGTTTCTTCTGTTCGTGTCCTCATGCGCACACGACATCATGCTCGGAACGGATTGCTAGAATTAATGGATACACAAACTACAGCTCGACCTCCCGAACACCGTCCTTGTCGACGACCTTGACTTTGTATTTTCCCGGGCTGACGACCAACCGCTTCGAGACCTCGTCGATACACCGCTTCAAAGTTGCGAGACCCTCCTCCAGCGGTGCCTCCGGGTCGTGGTACCTGCAAAATAAACATCAATCAAGGACCAAGCCAACGTGCGGACCTACGCACCGATCGAGCAGACTCAGCGCAAAATACGCGCCATAGCCGTGCGCGCCGAATGGCACCTCCGTCATCGTGCCAAAGTAGTCGATCCAATAAAGGTGCGGGGCGTACTCGGCAGTGTCGTACCCGCCGACGAGGAGGTTGACGGCATACGGCTTCCGCGAGCGGATAGATGTCGCGAGTGCACGACGAATCCAAGACGCGGCGGCGGATGGGCGCAGGGCGTAGAGGTTACGAATGTGGTACAGACGGATATTGCGCTCGACGTATTCGGCAAACTGGACGGTATCACCTGAAGAGTTGGTGTAAAATTGACTGCGAAAAAAATGAAAGAATGAGCCGGACCTGGTTCGCCAGAGTAAGCCATGAGGAGGTGCGGGCTGAGTGTTTTAATCTTGTCCTCGTCGGTCTTCATCTTGATGATGGACCGCGCGGACGTCGTGTCGGCGGCAATAATCACGTAGCCTTTGCCTGTTATCGCGAACGAGGTTTCCATTGTGGTATGAGAGGAAAAAGCAACTAACGGTTACGCGTCAGACGCGCGGCTGCTTCGAAATTCAATACGACCAAACATCCTCCCCACCATCTCAACTCTGTCCAATATTGTCCGTCCGATGTCAAGAACGTTGGAAATAATCCATTCAGAGTAATGCAATTTCTGTCTTGTCCCTGGCCGCATGGCAACATTCTCGCTCCTCCACTCTCAAAGAAATCAGATCTTGTGGCCAACTTGTGGCAATTGTTTGGGCAATTGTTCGCCGATAAGCATATAAAAGCCAGCACCGTCATAACCTTTCACGCTAATCTTTTCCCGCTATACTGCAGCACTACATAGCATAAGACTATCATCTTGGCCCTTCAAGTTCGTGCCCTGCTAGATTGCTAAACCCACAAATTTCCTTCACTGGTTTATGGCTTCCCTCTTGCCCCCGATCGATTTCGAGTCAAGGATAGCAAGACAAAACGAGTTGCTGCATGATCTCTGTCGCAAATATATCAATTTAAGCCATGATATCGACCTTGCCTCCATGATCCTATCGGCGATTTTTGTGGGCATCTACCTAGCAGCCCACCGCAAGCCGGACATGAACGTAGCGTCCCTCATTGTCTGTAAATACCTTCTTTTACGGAAGCCAGCGCTCTACGAGATCTTGAAGCTTGCGCACGCAGCGAAGGATTACACTCCAGTCGTCGAGTCCCGTACGTGTCGACACACCTGCGCGTCCTTCTGCTCATAAAAGTTGCAGCTTTAATCCCCCCTCTTGTGTCCACTACTATCCTTTCCTATTTGGAAAAGCTTCGCCCAGAAATGGAGAAGCTGATCCGTGGGGACAAGACTTTGGAGGTTTCGTCGCCGCCTGCGCATCTCGAATTAGACGAAGATACGTTACAACACATCGAGGCCCTGAAACTCCGTCGCCCAAACCCTTATCTGGACGTTTTTAGCATCATCCTACACGATCTTGGTGGCTTCAAGAGCAACCCAGTCCTGAAAGATCGCACGGCTCGGATTTTCACCAGAGAGAACAAGTTGGTCGAAGGTTTCAAGTTGACCGTAGATGACTTATTTGTAACAGGTTCTTGGTGAATACTTCTGGTACGGGAAAAACACGACTATTATATGAAGGCCTCTGCATAAACTGGGGTCTCTATTTCACTGTCACTGTCGACGATGGCTGGCTGGGAATCCGGGACATTGAGGATGCACTCAGGGATAAATTCGGAGCTCCTGAATTCAATGCTTTTCCTTCCCGTGAAGGCGGCCTCGTTGTTCCTGCTACTATTCAACTGGACGCGATGAAGCAGAACTCGGAATTCGTTTACCGTGTCTTCAGTTCGTTGTTGCTAGCGCGACTACTGGTTTTTCAGTTATTCCTCGAGATGGCAACATCTTTTGGACTGACGGAGGACCACAAAATAACCTGGCTGTTGATGCAGCTTAGCCCTCAACTGCTGAATCCTCCGAACTCAGGATTCGACTTTCCACCATTTGAAAAATGGCCGGTCATCATGTTGAGGAAAATGACACGCACGTTCAGGAAAATATTGCTGATGCACTGCGTAAAGTACGGACACTCCTTGGTGACGACAAGCACATCTTCCTCGTTCTGGACGAAGCGCAAGTCGCCGCCAGAACCTTCCCTGGGGCCTTCGCGAACGAGGAACCTCTTCTCCCGGAAATCATGCGAGTATTGGGAAACCACATGACACAAGACCGCACGTTCATTTGTGCTGGGACTAATATTCCAAAAAGCCTTTTCGACGGTGGAAGGAAGCAGGGGCTCCGGTACGGGTGGATTTGACATCGCTGAAGATCAGAGTCGTTACGTGACCCGTTTCTTACCTCCTACATTCATTGCTTCTCCGACCGGCTCCCTTTTAATCTCTCGCATTTCCAAGTAGCTTGGCGGAAGGTATGTGTTCATCTGTTTTCGAACTAGGACTCACCGCACACAGGCATCGTTTCACGGCCTCATTCGTGTACGCCCTACTGAGGGAAGGCTTCAAGACGCCTCACACCCGATTCAATGCCTATGTTCGGCGGTGCACAGGATTTGATCCCGTTGACGCCATTGAACAGGTACAGGCGGAGGGCAGAGAAGCTGGTCGAAATTGGGAAGCGAATTTTTCTGTTCTCTAACATCTCTGCTGGTCGGTGTCCGCGTCCCACTCGTTCAATCACAGCTGATCAGAGGCAGAGGTGAAAAGGACCCCCGATTATCCCTATGGAGGTCGGATCCGAAATTCGGGCTATATTTTTTTTTTGTCCGAACTTTTGTCCGACCAGTGCCCAGAAATTTTGTCCGAATTCCGGATCTGACCTGGGTCGGACCGAAATTTTGTCCGAACTTTAGACCAGGTTCATTTTTGCTCTGGCGCCCTTTAATATTGCTCAAAAAATCCAAATAAATTCTATTCTGCTACTCCATCATCCTCAGCCACTTCTACAATGTCAATATCATTCCTAAAGTTCCCACTTCTGATCAAGAGAACTTTGAAGATCATCGTCGCTCTCTGTGTCGAGGAGATCCATAACGGAGAAGTTTGTTTGAGATAGAGAGTTGTGAATGTATTTAGGGCAGAATGATGCCACAGTTCTACTATAGTAGTACTTCTAGGATGAATATACTTCATTTGGAAGATCACATTTTCATTGTGCATGCGAGGCGGCAACATCAATTGTCCGAACGCGGATCCGACCTCAGCACCGCTCCCGACCCATTGTCCGAACTCTTGACCCGACCTGTCGGGTCCAAAAGTGGATTTGTCCGAATTTTGGTTCTGACCTTGGCCAAGTCGATTCAGAATTTTGTCCGAACTTTGGATCCGACCTTTATAGGGATAATCGGGGGTCCTAGGTGAAATCTATCTTTCTGGATATCTTGTTACGGTACATGGCCACGCACGAACCCCCCCTCCGTTTGGCCCCGAGCATATAGACTTGGTCAGCCATGGTTTCGCTCGTTTCGTAGATGCAGACTTGTCCACCATCGTCATGGACGAGCCTTTGGTTCTCATCGGAGCCGCCCGGAAACTCCTCCCTCACCCTTCAAGTCGCCCTGCGAGGGAAAAGTACATTCCAGACCACCCTAATGACTACCCCGAGACGTTCGTGGGGAGCATGCGGCTCAGCGCACACCGCAGGCGTTCTCACACTGCCTGGTTGCGAGCGAAGCGAGCAATTCTCAGGTTCCTACCCAGCCGTGTTTCGAGGTTCCTCAGTCCTAATAGTATGTTAGCAATTGGATTCTGCGAATGGTGGCTCGGGAAAATTCGGACAGAATGTGATTTGTCAAACTCTCTTACGCAACTTGGGGGAGGAACCTCTCCACAACGGCTGGCACAAAACATCCGTCAACAACATAGCCACAATTTCACGAAATTCCAAAGAAATTCAGTGGATGCCTGCCTCATGCCAAATTAAAATTATTTCTTCCCTATAGGGTCTTCAAACAATCCATCTACGATACCTCAAAAATTAACAGGTCTGAATAGTGACCGGAAAAGAGTCGATGTACCAAATACCTTCCAGGTGGGCTGTTTTCACGGTGTGTGCTCGAACACAGCATTAGTTCCTTAAAAACCTGCCCTATGATGGTTCTCTATAATACATGTAGAGGATAGAGCCTCATGAACATTTTAATTTGTCATGAGGCAGGCGTCCACTGAATTTCCTTGGGATTTCTTGAAATTGTGGCTATGTTGTTGACGGATGTTTTGTGCCAGCCGTTGTGGAGAGGTTCATCCCCAACTTAGGTCACATCATTCGTCACATCACATACGGTCCGAAATTTCCGCATCCCCATTTTCTGAGATTTAGAATAAAAACTATGCTACAGAGATTGATGAACCTCGGAACACGGCTGGGTAGGAACCTGGCAATTCTTCGCTAAAGGGCAACAAAATGCGGGAAACAAGGACAAATTCTACGCATACCCGAGAACATCGGAATTGAAAGATCGCCTTCAAACGCATTCAAAAAGTCGAATTTGGTGGGGAAACTTGAGAATATGGATGTTATCGTTTATATCCACCTTATTAATATTATCCAAGATGGGAGTGTTCCCCCCACTTTTGAGAGTGTTCTCGAAGCATGCCACCGCGTGTCACGTGTTCTGTCTTCGGAGCGAGCACCCCAAGAGGTGAATGATCTCTGGATCGTTCAATTTGATCCTGAATAAGCGAGACAGCCCGATTGTTCCGAAACACAGCCACTTCCCTTTTGGCCAGTCTTCGACGACTTCAGTGCCCTCGCGGTACTGCTTTGCACACTTCCCAAGGCTAGAGTCCACTGCTTTATTGTTTACACCGGGGCTATCTCTAAGTAAAAACATCAACATCCACTGAAAACCCATCCCCAATTTTGAAAAGAGTGTTGTGTTGAAAAAATTGACATTATTTGACAAAGGTGTATGTGGAACATATACAGGGTTAGAGTCCCATACTGTTTGCAGAGTGAGTTAGGAGTGAGGTGAAGGACGAGGCGTTGGCGAGCGAGAGTGGCGAGGATGAGACACGAGTGGCGTGTGGGAGGATCGTTCCCTTTCTGGGGGGGGGGGGGGTCGTGGGAACGTATTGGCTGATCCAGAGATCGAACACCTCTTGGAGCACCCGGCGCGGTCGCGGATCTATTTTATTTTACCTCGCCCGTATGTTCAGTAGACCTCAGGTTTTGGGAGATGTCTTCAACTTCCCGCGCAAAACACCGGGATGCGCGAAACAGTCGGCGCATCTCGTCAAGTTCCATGAAAACGAGCGTCTGGAGCTCGAGCATTCCTTCCTCTACCATGAAGACTTTTCTACGCCACTGGTTACCGGTACTAAATCGACAGAGGAAACAATTTCTTGGCTCGACCACCGATATGGAACGGTGTTCTGCCTGCCGTCTTCATCCAATGTGGACCTGCTATTCTCCCTCAAACTTGCCGACCAGTCTCTCATTTGGGTCGCGCTACGGGCGATACCATCCGCTGAGGCGATTCCTGATTCGGAATTAAAGACGGCTTTGTCCCAGCTTGAGTTGGAATCTCTGTTTTCTGACGAGGTATGCGCATCATCTCCGTTTCAAAGCTTCGCTGATAACCTGCCGGATGACGTCTCCCTGCGCTCCCGTAGTCTCCCGGAGGCAGACGTGTAACCGTCGAACCTTCGCAACCTCAGGATACGGTATACACGTCTGCTTTCTGACGCGTGACCCTTAACGGTTGCCTCATTTCAATCTCCGATCAAATTTGCCTCTAAGCGGGGTTTAAAATACCAAAGCAGCCATTTTCGCGCATATTCCGCTCCGTTCTCGACGTCCTCCCCACCAATGGACAAACCCTCCTTCACGCGGACGAAGGGTCCTAACTAGAGGTCAGATCTAGGCCGGAGGACTCGAAACAATGCCTTAACAAGCACAAGAAGTCTCGCTCACATCCTGCGTGCGTTCCTCCTTATCCTGGGGCTTGAGGCAGCCGTTCATGCAAACCCTTCGTTGAATGACTTTGTAATACCTCCATATACTATCTGATCTTCTCAAACTACACCACAGCTTCAAGAATCAGCCTCACAATGTCGAAACTAGCTGACAACCTCTAACTCAAGAACCCATGCATTTCACCTTCCTTACACAACTCCGGCGGCCCCATACGATCTCCCCACCTACTTGAATCCCTGAAAACTTGCCTGGGATGAGATACAGTGACGGAAATCGACGACTGGACACCGATCCGGTGCCTTGTGCTCACCTCGTTCCTGGGGCTTCGTGGTGGCCCCAGGAACGAGGGTGGAACGTAGTGGTGGCTGAACTGGGTATCCTGTGAGTATTCTGCAACGATTATTATTTTGAATGACTCAATAGAACATCCTGCTAGCTGCTACATAGCCGATACATCAATTTTTGGCTGGTATTTCGACCATTGCTCGGTTTCTGTCCGTTGTAGGATCAAGCCTAGCCACCCTAAGTGGTAACTGTGTTAAACTCGACAAACCTACGCCGGAGATCTACAAAATTTGGAATCTACGATGTGGTTACGAATATTTTATTTCTGCATTTGGACCTATATACGCGACTCTTTCACTCATAAATCATAGTCCTCGTGGTTTTTTTTGACCCAATGTCAATCTCAAATATCTTTTGGCCCTTCGAGTCGTTGTCCCGACCTTCTACTGTCCTTTGCGGCATCCCAATTTCTCGTCGACTGCCACAAATAAGATATAAAAGTCAAATGGTCATTTTGACGCTCTCAAACATCGTTTGAAGCCTGCATTATGGTGATATTCATTCTTTTAGTGACACTTTGATTTTTTTCCGGCTGAAATACACCTCGGAGACGCGTAAACGAACGGATGACGCGGTGAGTATTTGGTTGTGCGTGGCCAACACGTGAGATCAACGGAGTTTAAAATCAAGGAACCGTTAAGAACCGAGATCAAAAAGCAGACGTCAGATCAAGGATATCCTGAGGCACGAAGGTTCGAAGGAATTGAGCTACTCTGCCTCAGGGAGACTACGCTCCCGCGCTGTCGACGCCATGCAAGCGCTACCTAATCGTTCCGCCAAACAGTCTCCTCCGAGTAGTTTCCTCTTTCCCGGCGGATATCGACCTCGCCCCTTGCGTCGGCAAACGCTCCTCCGATGTCGCTAGCCTGAGCCTGACCACGTTCGAAGGGACAGAAGATGATGTGACGCAACCCGAATTTTTTGACCGCATTGTTGCTGGGGTACTTGCGGGGTGCAAGCGCAAATCCGCGGGGGATGAAGGAACGTCGGAAGCCAAGAACCCCAAGCGGCGGAAATCCGACGATACTCCTGAGGACGACCTCGCCGATCCCGCTTCCCGCCCTGAATCCTCTGATTCCGCACGATGGCAGCTAAGGCAAGAGGCCCGGGCGAACCAAAGACAGAAGCGATTTTCCCGCAATACAAGGAGTCAAACAAGGGCCGCTGCTCAAGTAAAGGGGAAGGCGAAGAAGGCATTGACATGATAACCATGTTCGCCAAGTGAATGTACTTTGAATTTCGACGACATATTTTGTCTATACTGCACCGCGGAATATACCTACCTACGTACCTGCATGTATCTTCAAGAGTTGCGGACTATCTAGAGTACTGACGCACGAGAGGAGTGATCAGCGATTATATTAGGCCCTGTTCGGGATCCCCAGCTAGGCCTTGGCTAGGCCTCCAGGATGTACCTGTACCCCCAAATATGGACAGATCACATCTACCAATGTCACTCTCGTTGTCACTCGGTCTAGACTGGTCTAGAGCGGCTCTATCAAATTGCTACGTGTCGGTGTCGTCCATGCGCTGTCCGCTTATCCCGCCACATTGCCCGCCACCCCCGACGTGTCCCCGCACCTATTCTTCAAGCAGGGAACATATGAAACTGATAGATACATACACTAACATTGAAGATACTGCTCATATGAAAGGAGTCTCACCTTGAAAACATGCCTAATGACTGAGATATGCGCTCCCCGACGCGCTGGACGTCGAGGTCGTCGTCGGGTCGACGTCCACTGACATGGGTCGGAACTTTTCGGCTTGAATGATCGGACTGTCGCACCGGGGTCCGTTGATGTGATGGTTTGTGACTAGCTACCTAACAGGTACTCCTGGAGGCCTACCTGGGGATCCCGAACAGGGCCTTATGATCGCGGCAGCTCAGGAAGTTGACTCGGAGCGGGCGCCGGGCCGATTGCTGACTCGTCCCTTTTCCACTGTCTATGACTCTTGAAGCTTGAAACTTGAAGCAATGCAAACGGTGAGGGTAAATGAGACAGTTATATATGGCGAAAGTACACTATTGATCCACTGCCTCATGGATTCAACGCCGGCCCGCCGAGCGTAGGTTATAACGCGAATTCGCCGAAGGACTCTGCGGAGGAGTTTGTGGCGGTGGAGAAGCATAGTCAGAGTTGAAAGCGCTGAAGGCTCCGAATGTGGTGGATGTCGGCGTTGCTGGGAGGGAGGGGGAGCTGAAGAGGCTGGGAGGACCATTCACTCGGTAACTATTCCCCAGGCTGTTTTTCTCCTCGCGACTGAGTCCTGACGAGCCTGCCTGTGGTTCTTTTCTTGGGCCTGGTCTACGCTTCTTCCTGTTCAAGGTCGACCCTGGGGACCCAGGTCTGGGTTTCTTGTATTTCGGTGTCCCAGATTCGTTGTTGATGTCCCCGACGCTTCCTGGCAATTCCGTCCGAAGCCGTTTAAGTGTTGGTACGGGTGTCGTCGACGTCACATCTTCCATATTATCCCCACTGGAGCTAGACGTCTCATCTTCCGTATACTCGTCGCTGCTCGACAACCCTGCTTCCGTATCTTCCCCACTGGTGTTCGACAACTCGCTTTTCATATCCTCATCTCTACCGCTTGCCGAGGCCGCTTCCATATCTGTATCTTCCAGGTCGCTTCCATTAGCGTTCGTTTTGATCCGCTCGAAGTCTTTGTCCATAACCTCGACGTAGCGTTCCTCGTCTATTTCGTTGAAATGCTCCCAGTTCAAAGTGCCTAGAGGATGACCACCAGAATCCCTGTGGGTACCCTCGCTGGCCGTGCTCCTCGTCGCATCCGCAACGGCGATATCCTCAATCCCTATGGAAGTGGGAAAGACAACAACGACACGCAATAGTCGATGTGTGGATCGTGACCCGGTCATCTTGGGTCCCGGTAGTCCATTTAAGGCTTTGAGGGTATCTTTTGCGTAATCCCGAGGATTCTTTCTACTGTTCCAAGTCGTGCCATTCTATGAAAAATGTCAGTGTGTAGTATCAAAGGGCAAGTTACTGACGGACACGATTCTTCCAGAATTGGCTGGGAACAGTGGAACGTATTGCTTTCCTAAGCCTCTGGTTCAAGTCTGCTGGTTTTCCGTTCTGCAGATTATTGGTGTTCCCCCAGAATTTGACCTGAACGGCCACCCACATCAGCGACCCGTCGTCGAGTTTCAAAACACATAGTATGTCTGGTCCCATATTGTCGTCGGGGAAACAGAAGGGGGTCTTGAAACGATGCTCCAACCAACTCATTGTGTCCGCTGGTCCACAGGAGCGGCCAAACAGACCGGCCGGAACTGAAAACGCCGGCCAATCCCAATTGTACACGGATGGGGTTGGGGACCCAGGGTCTCGGGAGACGACGACCAAACGTGCAGATTGCTTAAGCCACTCTGGCAAGCGCGCTCCGGGAAAGAACTTGAAGATATCCGTCAACGGTGTTGGCTTCCCGAAGGCATCAGCTAATATGAAAGCAACATAGCTTTCAAACCCGTTGCTTTTAGAACCCGTTCTGGATCCGATGTTCCGCCGGACATGTTGTTGGATTGTCTCGGCTCCTAGTCGAGAGAATTCAGTTCGGATATGACCAGCTGCCGCAAGGATGATAAGCGGTTCCTTTATGCTTGCTTTGGTGCATCCTCTGTCCCTGTAGCGCGCGAAACCACATTGCACAAAGATGTCATCTTTTCCGTGGATTGTTTTCGTAATCTCATCTCGAAGGAATGACTCATAAAGTGCGTCGGTGAACAGGCTGATCATCCCCGCTGGAAAAATAAATATGAATAATAGGATGTAAAAATATCTCGTCATCCTCACATTTCTGTTGGATTCTCTCGAAATCTATTTGCTTATATAGAGGGTCGGATAGGAACTGTATTTTGACACCATGACGCTCAGTAAGATCGGTCGCGTCCGTGGGAGTGAACCGTGTGTTGTGGTGAATCCACTCTTTCAAAACCCAGTGTGGCCTTTTGAAGTCGGATTTCAGAAGTTGGGTGAGAAACGTAGCGGTCAAGCGAAATCTAATCGAGTATGAGCCATCTGTTAACCCCCAACGACAAGTCTTGGTACACACCTGCCTTCACACCAAGTCGTGACGCGGGCTACAAACCGCTCTCCGTCCGCTGTTGTGCGAAATGCCGGGGGTAGATATCTTTTTATGTATTGCTCGTGAAAATCTGTGGAGTTTTCTTGGGGGTCGAAGGCGCCTGTCACGGAAGTGAAACGTCTGGGTTTGATTTTCCCAATCGATGATTGCAGCGCCTCGTCGACCAAATCCTTGTCGACTCCAGTGCCGGCGACGACGAGACCAAACCCGGCCTTGGGCAATAAACGAGCTAAAACAACGATAATCTGTCGAAGGACAGAACGAGCGTGCGATCTGTCTCTTTCAGAGCGGAAAGCGGATCTGAGGGTGGTAGCAGCAAGCTGTGCCTCGTCCACGACGAGATAGAAGTCTTCCGGCCCGTCATGGTTTCGGCGGGTGGATTTAGAATGTTCGGATAAGAAGAGGCGTAGATCAGATATGAGTTGGGTATTGGTTTCTTCACATCTTGCCATGTTTAGCCCTCGTTGATTGAGTGCTCGAGCCACTTCATCAAACACGTCATAAAACGGCCCTCCAAGCAGACGTGGACAGATCTGAAGAAGAAGCCATCGCCGTTTGTCGCCTCGCGTGATTTTGCGGCCGGATTTCACGATAGTCGTGAGGAAATGCTGGAAAACAAGGATTCGAGCGAGCAAAACTTGAGTAAAGCAATCATCTGCGATCTCGCGATTCTTGAGCAGTGCCTCTTCGAATTTGTCCGCGGCGACTCGTGAAAGGTCTTCGGTGAAATGAGGGGTGCTGGAAAGACGGGTGTCTATGCAGTTTTGCATATCTGTAGAGCCCATCGGATCATATGTTCCGACACTCAACGGAAAATAAAAACCCCAGTGGCGACAGAGAGCCTCAAATATATGTCGAGTTTTCCCCGAGCCTGAAGTATTGACGAGGAAACTAAAGCCGATGCCATCGTGGAATTAATTCAGGAATATGCAGGCAATATCAAAATAACGAACGTGCTGTATTTTTGCGTGAACAGCTTCGATATACGTTTCTTCATATGGGGGTCATTCTGGAGAGTACCCAATTCATGGAGGAGCAGACTCGGTTGCCCATTCAACTCGGGGATATTGAGGTCTGACAGCCATTCATGGATGGCCGTGTCTAACTTCTGCGACGGCTTCCATGAAGGCCACTTCCAGCGAGGGGAACTGATCCGTTGCATGGATTCCGTAACCCTCTCAAGGATTGCTATGACCTCTGGTGGAATTGTGGTGTCCGCAGGGGTGGCTGTCTGGCCTTCGGGCTGATCGGTGATGAGTTGGGAAGGAGGGTTAGATGCAACGGATGCGAGCGCAGAAGGTTCTGCGGAGTGTGAAGGATTGGCGGAAAGCAACGCCATTGCTGTTACACAATGGTTAGATAGTTGATGGGCTCAAGAGGCGGCACTCACCGGCCTCAACAAGCTTCTTGTAGGATCGAGTGGTTGAAGCCTGGTAGAGTAGTCCAAATAATGGTAGGTGATTTTCTGCCAACAATTTTTCACATTGTTCAGAGGTGTATTGTTGCCCAACGTATTCTTTAATGGCCAACAACAGTATCTTGTGCGGGGGAAAATTCTCGTCATTGCGAAGTTGGGTGTCAACGCTGAGGGCAATCTTGGTGTCAAGCCTGAGGGTTTCTTCAAAATTTTGGGCATCCATGGTTTCAGTCGGTGTATGGAATGGGATTTCTGGCACACGTCCGCACTTTTATCCATCTCCAGGACATAGGTGGTTGCGAAGCCAACAAGGACCCACACTCTTTCGGCTGACGTTGACCTTGATTGAAGAATTCCGGAGAACAAGGCCGTTATTGTACTTGGCCGGCGGCCACTGGTCTGTAATTTTGTTAAACAAGAACTTGACAAGCCATCGCCGAAGATACAAGGCCATATCGCATTCCCGCGATGATGGAGACAAGCGGCGCTGTTTCGTCGACTGACGATTGGTCCGGCGCAAAACTGCTGCCGGAAGTATTTCTATTGAGAAGAAAAACTTAACGGCCTGTGAATCACAAAGGAGACCAGGTGGTGGTACGCCATTGGTACACCCTGCTCGGAAGTGCTGGAGGTAACTCAAAATAGAACTGCACAGCCCCGTCCCGGGCCGGACATGCCGCAACAAATTAGGACCCACAAACCCAACAGCTTTGCTCGCTGGCCTGGATGGCGTCGGGCTCCTTGCCTCTGCCTTCTGGCGATGGCTCTACAGATCCGGAAGCGTTAATAGTTGCGAATGCCCAAGCCCTATATTTTATGGCCACCGCCTATGAAACCGTGGACGACGTGGACACAGGCGGTCTCTTCATGGTCCCGATTCTTGCCAACCTATTTCATGCTGCCCGCCGGCCCCTCGATCGCAATTTTGTAGCAATTGATAAAGCTATTGACCTGCTTCGCAGCAAACGGGAACTCTTCGAGACTCTGAAGTTAGCGCACGCAGAAAAGGACTACGCTCGGGTTGCAGAATCTCGTGAGTTTTCTGACCGTATGTATTTCTTTTGTACTGACCAGCTACTTATAGCTTTGATTCCACCATTTATATCCTCGGATGCGGGGTCGTATCTCGAGAGTCTTCGCCCAGGGATGGAAAAACTAGTCCGCATGTCCCCGGACGAGATCTTGCCGTCATGGGATCCGAGACACCATGACTCTGGATCTGACACAGACAAAGACTCCGGCATAGACGAAGACCCCGACGTAAATTTCGATGAAGCAACATTGGCTCATATCGCTTCATTGAACCTGCGGCGGGCCGAGGCGTTGGATAAGGATTTCGCCATTATCCTTTATGACCTCGGTAGCTTCAAGAACGACCCCATTCTCAGGGATCGTATGGAAGCAATTTTTTCGAAGAAAAACACGTATGTACGATTGAATTTTGATTTTGTAGCTCAATCTCAGATCGATGTCTTAGGTTCTTGGTGAATACCTCTGGAACTGGGAAAACACGGCTCTTGTATGAAGGTCTCTGCATCAACTGGGGCTTCTATCTCACCGTCCGTGTTGATGAATTCCTTGGATCTCTCGACATGAGTGAGACCATCACTACCTGCCTCAGATCGCGGCGCGACGATACTCCCCAACGGAGTAAAAAAACGGACGCGGAAATAGCCTACAATCTGTTCAGCGCGGTGTTGTTGGCTCGACTCCTAATCTTCCACTTGTTCCTGGAGACAGCAAACACTTCAGGGATCACGGAAGAGCATAAACAGCGGTGGCTCTTAATGCAACTCAATTCCAAAGAAATATGGGCTGATTACCGAGATCCTTTTGAATGGCTGGCCCCGAAATTGGCTCGCAACGACGAAATATACATGCGTGAAAATATAGCCGATGCGCTGCGCAAGATACGGAAGATCCTAGGCGACGATATGCACCTTTTTATTGTCCTTGATGAAGCGCAAATGCTCATCTCAGGTAACGATTCAGCCTCTTTCAACGACGGGAAGCCGCTGCTCCCAGAAATTGTGCGGGTTTGGTCCGACCACATGACGGATGACCAGTCCTTTATATTTTCTGGGACGGATATCCCGCGAGCACTCTTCGACGACGGAGACGGAGACGCTGGCAGGTATACCTGGTGTTCAGGAACTGGAATATTCGACGATCCAGAGCTCCAAGAGCGTTATGTCGCCAGTTTCCTGCCGCCCGGGCTCCGAAAATCTCCAACTGGACGCTTTTTAATTTCTCGAATCTGGCGCTGGCTCCGTGGACGGTATGTGTATCATATCTTTTACAAGTACATACTGATCGCTTTGATCAGGCATCGCTATACCGCCACCTTCATGCGTGTGCTCGTGAACGAAGGCTTTGAAACCCCTCACACTCTGTTGAACGCCTATGTAGAGTCGAACACGGGATTCAAACCACTCGACGCTATTGAGCACGTTCGCGCGGAGCCCCACAAGCCGGAAAGTGACTGGGCGACTGCCTTCATTTCTGTGAACTTCAAGGGACTGTCGACTGGTTAGTTTTTGGTCCGTTTTTGCCTTTCGCCACTGATCGGGTGCAGATGCAAAGGCATTATTCTTGGACATCCTGCTCCGTTACATGGCCACACAGCAGGCTTCCCCGTTGGGCCCGGAAAATATAGAGTTAGTTAGCCGAGATTACGCCCTCATTGTCGATGCCGAGCTATCTCACATCGCCCTTGAGGAGCCCTTGGTTCTTGTAGGGGCCGCTCGTGCCCTCTTCCCTGACCCTCGAACGCGCCCAGCCGTGGAAAGATACATCCCTGACCACCCCAACGACTACCCCGAGACTTTCGTGGGGAGCATGCGGCTCAACGCCCCGCATACACCACAGGCTTTCTCACACTATCTCATTTTCTACCTAACGAGCATATTTAAGCGGCCGCAGCTTTTGTCCAAAGTCTTTAAGTTTCCGCACAAAACCCCGCGATGGGCTAAGCAGTCGGCGCAGCTGGTCAAGTTTCATCGAAATGAGAGCCTAGACGTCGAATATTCCGTCGTTTCGGACGACGACGACGACGACTCGCCGCTCGCCACTAGCACTGCCTCTGCGGAGGAGACGATTTCTTGGCTTGGCCACCAGTATGGAACGGCTTTCTGTCTGCCATCTTCGTCCAATCCAGACCTCCTCTTTGCGCTCCAACTTGCCGATGAATCTTTCATCTGGGTCGCGGTGCGGGCGATGCCCTCCGCCGAGCCAATTCCTGACTCCGAGCTCAAGACTGCCCTATCTCAACTTCTGCCGAAACGCCTGTTTGCCGACGAGGTGCGTCTATCTATAATCCCCCATGTGCATTGACTATTACTAATGCAATATCCAGGAAGAAGATGATTCCCTCCACTCCCGTGCTCTCCACGCCATGAAGTCGCTGCCCAATCGTTCGACCGAGCCGGGCAAATGCAGTCTTCTTCGAGTCATTGCCTCTTTCCCATCGGAGATCAGTCTTAAAGACTGCGTTAAGAACAAGACCTCCGATGTCGCCAGTCTCAGTCTGACAACCTTCGAAGGAACCAAGCAGGAAATATCGCAACCAGAGTTCTTTGGTAGCATCGTAGCTGGCGTGTTTGCGAGCCACAAACGCAAATGGACATGGGACGATGGGTCGCGGGAGATAAGATATCACAAGCGGCCTCGATCTGATTATTCTTCCGACGACCCTAAATCGCCTCGCACCGACTCAGACGCATCTTCCCACTCGCCGGAACGCATCCCCGTAACCTCACCGAAGAAGAGGGGCCCACCTAAACCACTAAAGGCGACGAGCTCTGCCGCGGCGGCGGACCCCTCCACTCCGGTTTACCGTAACACGAGGAGCCATACCAGGGTTTCCCAGGTGGCGGCACAAGCAACAAGAGAGCGGAAGGGAAAGGGGACGCAGCGGGAAACGGGAGAGGAGACAGAGGAGCGGGATACGGGGAAGGCACGAGGAACGAATGCAAAGAGGAGAGGGACTCGGAGATAAGAGGAGGTGTATCGGAGGAAACATCATATTCGCATTTCTGCTAATAAGCTCTATTCACTTGTACATAATTATCCCAGCATGTAACTTATGTACACTTTATCCTACTACTAAGTTGGCTCAAGAATGCTGCTCACACCGATTCCATTTCACGCCAGAGACACGGTTATAACAGCAAGGTAGATAGACGGTTGATCGTGTGGCGGCCTCGCGAGATGGAGAGGAGGGTAAAAACGGTGATTTGCACCGTAGGCTGCGCGCGCCGAAACGACAGAGAGGAGGAAGGGCTTTGTGCGAAGGTTCGGCCGTCCCAGCCGACTGGGGGACTTCACGAAGCAGCGAGGAAAGCAGCGAGGAAGTCCGGGTCGGGGACACGACCGAACCTTAGTATACACAAAGGCCACCGAAGGGAAATCCGAAAGGGTATTAGAGGCAGGTCCCAGGGAACGGAGCACATTCGCATTCTGTTGTACATATTTTCATCGATATATGCGCAGCGGCTGGCCCAGTCGGAGCGGAGGAATTACAGCGCTTGAAGACCGAGGGCTAGAGTCAGTGTGACTCGGTGTCTCAGGCGTCACATCCGCTTTGACGCGTTTTGTAAGGTTGCTTTGTACGCGCGTCGTTCTAGCACTTTCTGCGCAGCTTATGGAGTTTATTCTCAATCCACCAGCTTGAACTCGTTTATTCTCATCTCATAACCTCGAGCCGAGTTTTCTCGGACCCACGATGGAACTAACCTTTGTAACGGACTTGGGGCAATCCTTCGTTATCGAAATCGACCCCGGGATGGAGCTCGAGAACGTTATGGCGTTGCTGGAGGCCGAGGTGCGTGCCCTCTTTGTTCCAAGGTTCCCGGAAAAATTCACACGTAAAGCAGTCGGGAATCCCTGTAGGAGAGCAGAGTATATCGTATAATGGACGGGATCTTGGTGCCCCAAAGTCGACGATGCGCGAGCTTGGCGTCAGCGAGAACAACGCAATGCTGCTGCTTCGGAGGAAGGTGGCCAACGTGGCCGGAAGGTACTCACTCGCCTTAGCCATGTTGTTTCCCTTCTCACCACTTACAGGGCGGTGGAACAGGACTCTGAGATGATGCGCCTCCAGATCCTCGGCGACCCTGAGCTAATGCGCCAGCTGCGAGAAGTACGGTTTCTTATTCAATGATTTCGTATGTGTTTACCCTCGGGCACGTCTAGACGCAGCCCGAGCTTGCGGCCGCAGCCCAGTCTGACCCTCCACGCTTCGCCGAGCTACTCCGGCAGACGCGCGAGCGGCATATGGCGGCGGAGATGGCGCGGCAGCGTGAAATTGAGCACCTCAATGCGGACCCGTACGACGTCGAAGCGCAGCGCCGTATCGAGGAAGCTATCCGTCAGCAGGCGGTCATGGAGAACATGGAACACGCGCTCGAGTACTCCCCTGAGAGCTTTGGGCGGGTCACGATGCTCTAGTGCGTACTTCGTCCAGTATGTGGCTAACATTCATGCTAACCGGCTTTAGTATTCCCGTTGAGGTAAACTCGCGACCCGTAAAGGCGTTCGTGGACAGCGGCGCGCAACAGACGATTAGTACATACACCGGCCGCGTCCTTTATTTCGTGCTAATTCCTGACGCTAGTGAGCCCCGAATGCGCCGAGGCATGCGGCATAATGCGGCTCCTCGATCAACGCTTCTCGGGCATCGCGCGCGGCGTAGGAACCGCCAAAATCCTCGGGCGCGTGCACAGCGCGCAGCTCAAGCTCGCGGACCTCCACCTCCCGTGCTCGATCACTGTCATGGAGGGCCGCGACGTTGACCTTCTCCTCGGGCTCGACATGCTCAAGGCGCACCAAGCGTGCATCGACCTCGGAAAGAACGTGCTCCGCATCCAGGGCCGCGAGGTGTCGTTCCTCTCCGAGCACGAGCTACCCGACAAGGCACGCGACCCGCTCGAGCTCGCTGCGGGGGGCGAAAGCGCGGGTGCCGGGCCTTCATCAGGGGCAGCGCCGTCTCCGGCCCCAGCGCGCGCACCGCCCGCAGCTTTCCCCGGTGGTGGGCACACCCTCGGCGCCGCGCCGCGCGCTGCAGCACCTGCGCCTGCGCCCGCCCGGAGTGCTCATCCAGAATCGAGCATCCGCATATTGATGGATCTGGGCGCGACACGGGAGGTGGCGATAAGTAGCCTCGATGCGGCCGGCGGCAACATTGACGTTGCCGCGTCGCTCCTCTTCTAGCTGGTTTCACTTCACTTCGCACAGCATACATACATACTCAATCGACATATTTATACAAAGAGCCGTGTAATTTCTAGTGTACACTTGCCAAAAAAAAATACAAAATCGGTCCAGACTCCAGAGGAAAAATCAGATGAGCGCGACGCGAGTACGAATGAGCCCGCCGCGCCAGTTGCGCGAGCCAGCGGAGCGGAGATGCGACCATTCGGCCTGCATGCGCGAGAAGGCATCCTGTATGTGCTCGGGGCGGAGCGCGGTGCGCGCCTCGGGCGGGGGGAGGAAGAGCGTATTGACGGGAAGCGCAGCCGCCTCGTCAGCAGGGGAGTCCTCGCGCCGCCGCTTCTCGGGGCTCCCGCCAGCGACACCGAGGAGCGCCTTCCGCTTGCCCATAGAGGGGGACGCGTACTCCTCGCGGAGGTGCGAGTCTTCGAGCGACTTTTTCACTGTGAGGCCCGCGAGTGTGAGGGAGCGAACCATCTCGAAGGCGAGGAAGCCGACGATGTCGACGGTATCGTCGCCCGCTTTGAGGTCGAGGTGCGTGGGCAAGTTGAGGAACTCGCGGAAACGTTTCGCTGCGAGGGTATCAGTTGGCTGGCGGTGCAGATTTAAGTGATCAAACCTGCCTTTGCGGTACGTGAACGACGCCTGTCTGCAGTCGGAATAGTGTTGGTATTCCTCGCGAGTCATCTGGCGGGTGGCATCGTCTGCTTCCTACAAAACTTGTCAGTTCAAGTGTGCGGGAAGTTAGATTTCCCCTGTACCTTGAGCCGCAGTATCGAGGCCTCGTGTGCCTCAATGTCATCTTCGTCCTCCTCATCGTCCGACTGGTGCCCACTCTGCTTCAGCACCTCAGAGTAAATGGTCGTGATCTCCCAGGGCAGCTTTATTGTAATTTTCTGCGCTTTCGTCGTCAATTTCTCGTCGCCGCCGTCTTCGAGGGTCTCGACTTCCACGCCCCCGCCGCCGTCGCCGCCCGAGTCTTTCGCATGCTTGCGCACGTCTTTCCACGAGAGGTAAGTGCGCAGGCGGTTCACCTTCCCGCGGTCGTGTCGGATGAGGAATATGAGATCCTCAGCAGACAGGTAGCGCGCGCCGCGACGCGTGGCAAGTGCACGCGCTTGTACAATCTAATCCGACTAATTAGCCTTGGAATAAAACCCACAAGAAAGTTACACACCAGCTCAATAATTTGGCCCCGGACGATGTCTTCAACGAGATTTACCGTCTCCGGGTTGGGGTCCTGCACCTCCCCGAACACGAACATCTGGACTAGACCTCAGTACCTCCTCCAAATCCATTGTAATGTCTTGACCATCTGCGATATTTCCTGCGTGTACTTGTAGTCTCGGATGACATTTCCAGTGTCAAAGAGGGTCCCCTTTCGTGCAGCCATCCCGAATTCATACAAAACGAGTACACGTCCACAAACCCGGATTGGGAAGATGACGGAGTGAGAGAGAGATATTGATGGCATCACAAACCTAATTTGGGCTTCGACTCAACTTCGACTATGTACTTTGTCTCTCCGAGTCTTGACAGACGCTTTATTGTACCTAGCTCGATCCTCGCTCAATAGGCTTCGACTGCTTTCTTTCGAACTTCAGGAAAGCTGCAAATCATCTTGCGTGCCATTCAAGACAATTTACTCTAACCGCGTGCTCGCAGCATTCACGCCCAACTCGCAGTTGTTAAGAATGTGCGTTGTATCAGGATCCAATACCTAGTAGCCCATGCGTACTAAGATACCGGACACAGCGGTGCACGCAGGGGCCCAGCCTCCCTGTGTGCTTTTAAGAATTTTCAGTGATTGTCTGTGACTACCCGACCGCCGATGCCTATGCGCTGCGCAATGACGGATGCAAGATATACTCGTGTAGTGCCTTGCCCGCCGCGACCTACGTGCAAAAATATAAATATCGATATCGTTCAAGTCGGCCGAAAAGGATGGGTGAGGCCACTGACCATGGGGAACACATGCTCGTTCCGCTCCACCAGACACTCCATGAGTATGGGCTTGTTGTTGTCGTACGCCAGGAACTCGGCCATCTTTGCGGGGAGGTCGGCCGCGGTCTCGCAACGCAGCGCGTG
The DNA here is from genome assembly GCA_029289565.1 of Mycena galericulata. Taxonomy (NCBI): domain Eukaryota; kingdom Fungi; phylum Basidiomycota; class Agaricomycetes; order Agaricales; family Mycenaceae; genus Mycena; species Mycena galericulata. The sequence goes on from JARKIA010000227.1 coordinate 164,311, forward strand.
CACGCCCATTGCTTGCGCGAGCAAGGCAAAATCCGGGTTCGTCATCCGCGTGTGCGAATAGCGCTCGGAGTAGAACAGGTCTGCGAGCACGTTTCAACGCAAGTCATCCCATGGTTGAAGGATGCACCCACCCTGCCACTGCTGCACCATTCCCTGGAACTCGTTGTTGAGCACAAGGACCTTGACACCGATGCCGAACTGGGAAGCGGTGGCGAGCTCCATGGCGGTCATGCTAAAGGACGCGTCGCCGTCGATGTCGACGACGGTCTTGTGCGGCGCAGCGACCTTGGCACCGATCGCGGCCGGCAGCCCAAAGCCCATCGTCTGCGCAAGATTCATCAGCATTTTTGCATCTTCCACGAAAAAAGGAACATTTACCCCCAGCCCGCCCGAGGTGACCATCGACTGCGGGTGCGTCCAGCGGAAGTGCTGCGCGGCCCACATCTGGTGCTGCCCCACGCCGGTCGCAATGATGACGTCCTTCTTGCGCTCCCGGCACTGCTCGTCCAGCGCCTCGATCGCCTCCTGCGGCTTCATCCGCGCACCAGCCGCGCTCGGCGTGTACGTGAACGGGAAGCGCGTCTTCCACGTCGCGATGTCCGCGAACCACGCCGTACGCGGGCTCGCGCGGATGTGCGGCACGAGCGCGCCCATGTTCTGCACGACGTCGCCGAGAACGGGGATCGTCGCCTCGACGACCTTGTTCACGTTCTTCGGCAGGATCTCAAAGTGAATGATCCCGCCGCGCCCCTGCGCGGCCGCAGCCCGCGCACCCGGCGCAAACAGGTCGACCTTCATTGTCACGCGGTCGTCGAAGCGGCTGCCGAGCGCGATGATCACGTCCGCCTGCTGCATTGCGAGGTTCGCGTACGCGGATCCGTGCATGCCGAGCATGTGCAGGCTTTTCTCGTGCGTCTCGTCGAATGCGCCGAGACCCTGCAGTGTCGTGCAGACGGGAATATTGCCGCGCTCGGCCAGCTGTGCGAGGAGCACGGGGCCGAGGGGGGAGGAGAGGACGCCGGCGCCGGCGTAGATGATAGGGCGCTGTGCCTGGTTAATAAGGGCAGAAGCCTGGAGGATGAGCGCGGGGTCGGTCGGAGGTTCAGGCAAAGCGAGGGGATTTGAAGGGAGCCCGAGCGCGGCGTGGCCGGGGGTCGTTTGCTTGAATGGCAGGGCAGCGCGGAGGATGCTCGCGGTCACATCCTTAGGGAGGTCCACGAGCACGGGTCCGGGGCGGCCAGAGGTCGCGATTTTGAAGGCTTCATTTATCCGGCGGGGTAGCTCCGCAATGTCTTTTACCATGACGTTCCATTTGGTGCAGCTGCGCGAGATGCCGACGATGTCTGCCTCCTGGAAAGCATCCGAGCCGATAGCAGAGGTGGCGACCTGCCCGGTAAATACCACGAGAGGGATACCATCTGACAAGGCGTCTTGCATTGGAGTAATGACATTTGTCGCGCCAGGACCGGAAGTAACGAGCACTACGCCGGGCTTGCCAGAGACGCGCGCATACCCTTCCGCCATGTGGCCCGCGCCTTGTTCGTGGCGGGGGAGCACAAAGTCGAAATGCGGAGAGTTGTGAATGGCGTCGAACACGGGCAGAATCGCGCCGCCTGGGTACCCGAATACATGCTTGACGCCGTGCCTTAGCATCATCTCGTGGAATATCTCGCCGCCGCTGAGGCCCACAAAAGAATGGTCGAGCCGTTCATGGGGAGGTGGCCCATAATTGTGTGAGGCCGGAGTTGGAGCTGCTGTTGCTGGTGGTACCTGCTGAAAGCTGGGAGAAGCGACAGGACGGACGGGCGGGGCAGGGGCGGCTGGCTCCCAGCGTCGACGAGCGCGAGATGCGACGCAGAGCTACGATGCGCGAGGGCCGCAAAGATGCTCTTGGTCTGAAGAACATGAGCAAATGAGTGAAATGAGTCAAGAAGCAAAAGTCACACGAGCGAGTCAGAACGGAGGTAGTTCAATTTGGCTCGGGAGGTTGACAGATGGGTGGATGGGTAGATAACTCCATGCAGCGGGGCGGCGGGGAGCAAAGGATGTGATTAGGATACGACGCGTGGCGAGCGTACTGCGCGCTTGTTAATCTAGGTGTAGACTCTGAATTCACAAAACCCACAAGAAAGCTACACCCCAGCCAGATAATTTGGCCCCGGACAATTTCTTCAACTAGAGTTACCTCACCGTCTCTTGTTTGAAGTCCGGCACTTCGCCGATCGCGAACACGAACATATGTACCTGTTTCTCCTCTAGATCCAACAATGCCTGGTACCTACCATCTGTGAATCTGTGATGTTTCCTGTAGATCTGCCGAATGTCATTTCCGGTGTAAAGAGGGTCCCTGCGTTGCAGCCTAGTCCAGTCCCGAATTCATACAAAGCGTCCAACAACCTGAAATGGGAAATTGGAAATAATGATGGCATCTTCTGACCACCTAAGGCCGATGAACAACACGGCCAAAGATCCATAAAAAGTCCAACCCCTGTTTTCAGAATGAATCGCTCCTCCTTCTCTCCCCACCATGTCTGAGGATGCTTCCCCGCCCGCCAAACGGCAAAGAACCGCAGATTCTGATTCCTCAGGGAGCGAAAGCTGCACACGCTCCGACATCTGGATGCCCTTCGGGGACATCATTCTGCAAGCCGAGTCGACGCAGTTCCGCGTGAATCGCGACGTCCTCGCGCGAAACTCACTCATGTTCCACGGGATGTTCACAATGCCGCAGCCGGCGGGCGAGGCGCAGATCGAGGGGTGCCCCATCGTCAAGCTCGAGGGCGACGCCGCGCGCGACGTCGAGCTGCTGCTCACCGCGTTCTACGACCCGTAAGTCATCCACCGTAGTCACCATGTAAAGAGATAGACCTGACTGCTTCTGGCATGATCAGGTTCTACCGCAGGAGTCGGATGTCCATCGACGTCGTGGCGTGTAACCTGCGTTTGGGGCGCAAGTACGAGGCACTGTCGTTCAAGCAGGACGCGATGCTCCGCATGCACAATGAATTTCCCGCGCGGCTGGAACTCTGGGACCGCCGCATGGCGGCGAACCACACGCTCGATTGGATCCAGCCGCGCCAGGGCGTGCTTATTGATCTGTTGAATGTGGCGTATGAGAATGGGGTGTATACGAGCATCCCCGCGCTCGCGTTCCGCTGCCTCAGCCAGTACACATTAGTGAGAAGAACGTCTTGTCTTGATTGGCGTTGTAATGACCGAGACGGATGTAGGCACAACTTTTTGCTGGCGTCGAACGCGACGATGGGTCGCGGGCAATGCTGCCGGATGCGACCAAGGTAGTCTTGGCGCAGGCGCAGGAGGCCATTCTGATGTTCCAGCGGGAGAACTTGAAGTGGCTGCGCGAGGAGGAGGAGGTCGTTCCCTCGCAGGACTGCGAAGTGTACGACGACTGCACCGAGCATCGAAAGGATATGTACCGGATCGAGTGCCGCCCCGACCGGGTCGACCTGAGCTACACGCTCGCCATATGGAACAAGGTAGGCGACGGGAGCTGGGTCGACCGGCTCTGCAAGGAATGCGAGCCGCTCGCAAAGGCGCAGTATGAGGTCGGGCGGCTTAAGGCTTGGGAGAAGCTGCCGACTTTCTTTGGGCTGCCCGAGTGGAAGGATTTGAAGGACATGGATTAGTTGCTGTTTCCTATTGCTTGATATGCTTGCGTCCTGAAGACACAAATCTTAAACCTGGCGATATTCGATGCCATCCTTGTGATAGTTAAAACCTAAAAACAAATTCCTGCACTGATCGTGAAGAGCATCTGTCAAATTTCAAGAGGCGGCGGGTGCGCTCCAAGTCTGAGTTATTGACCCCTTGGAGTCGGATTTGAAGGTTGAGACTTGGAGATTGGAGACAGAGTTGTAACCTTGAGGGATTTTATTGAAACGGAGTTGTGGTCGAGGTGGTGACGACGCACAGACCCCGTGGTCACGTGGCGGATACACAGCCCTCAGCGCTCCTTTGACGGTGACCACGCCATTACCACCTTTCATCCAACACAATGTCCGAAATCAGGAGAAAGCTTGTCATCGTGGGCGACGGTGCCTGCGGCAAGGTCCCCATTGCTTCTCGTTCTGTCCATCTGGGCTCTCTGACGCCTTATCCAGACCTGTCTCTTAATCGTCTTTTCCAAGGGCACTTTCCCTGAGGTACCTCCTCTTTTCCGCCCTTCTCCAGCATTGCACTAATAAGAATGCCTAGGTCTATGTCCCGACGGTGTTCGAGAACTACGTCGCGGACGTGGAGGTCGACAACAAGCACGTTGAGCTCGCCTTGTGGGATACCGCCGGCCAGGAAGACTACGACCGTCTGCGCCCGCTCTCGTATCCCGACTCCCACGTCATCCTCATCTGCTTTGCCGTCGACAGCCCAGATTCGCTTGACAACGTCCAGGAGAAGGTGGGTGCTAGTACGACTCGATATGGCGAAAATGTCCCTGACGACAGCTGTAGTGGATCTCCGAGGTGATGCACTTTTGCGCGGGGCTGCCTATCATCCTCGTCGGGTGCAAGAAGGATCTTCGTCGGGACCCTCGTGTGATTGAGGAGCTGCGGAAGACGAGCCAGAGGCCGGTGACGCCAGAGGAGGTCTGTGTTCTTCCTCGTCCCGCCCCGCCCCGCATTTGCTTTGCTGACTGTCTTGTCGCACACAGGGCATGGCGGTCGCACAGAAGATTGGTGCTCGCAGTTACCTAGAATGTTCCGCCAAGTCGGGCGAGGGCGTCAAGGAGGTGTTCCAGTATGCGACACGGGCTGCGCTCCTCTCCAACAAGCGCCCCAAATCCGGGCACAGCAAATGTGTTGTCTTGTAGGAGAGTGACTGAATACCCGCTACCACCCCACCGTTTATTTACTTAGTCGAATGTCTTCTATACAAATTCTCTATTCTCCGTCTGACTCGCCCGCGTGACTTTTTCTCCTTGACTCATTTCCCCCATGTTCCTCAGACCAAGAGCATCTTTGCGGCCCTCGCGCATTGTAGCTCTGCGTCGCATCTCGCGCTCATCGACGCTGGGAGCCGCCCCTGCCCCACCCGTTCGTCCTGTCGCTTCTCCCAGCTTCCAGCAGGTACCACCGGCAACTGCAGCTCCAACTCCGGCCCCACACAATTATGGGCCACCTCCCCATGAACGGCTCGACCATTCTTTTGTGGGCCTCAGCGGCGGCGAGATATTCCACGAGATGATGCTAAGGCACGGCGTCAAGCATGTGTTCGGGTACCCAGGCGGCGCGATTCTGCCCGTGTTCGATGCTATCCACAACTCTCCGCATTTTGACTTTGTGCTCCCCCGCCACGAACAAGGCGCTGGCCACATGGCGGAAGGGTATGCGCGCGTCTCTGGCAAGCCCGGGGTTGTGCTCGTTACTTCCGGTCCTGGCGCGACAAATGTCATTACTCCGATGCAAGACGCCTTGTCAGATGGTATCCCTCTCGTGGTATTTACCGGGCAGGTCGCCACCTCTGCTATCGGCTCGGATGCTTTCCAGGAGGCAGACATCGTGGGCATCTCACGCAGTTGCACGAAATGGAACGTCATGGTAAAAGATATTGCGGAGCTACCCCGCCGGATAAATGAAGCCTTCAAAATCGCGACCTCTGGCCGCCCCGGACCCGTGCTCGTGGACCTCCCTAAGGATGTGACCGCGAGCATCCTCCGCGCTGCCCTGCCATTCAAGCAAACGACCCCCGGCCACGCCGCGCTCGGGCTCCCTTCAAATCCCCTCGCTTTGCCTGAACCTCCAACCGACCCCGCGCTCATCCTCCAGGCTTCTGCCCTTATTAACCAGGCACAGCGCCCTATCATCTACGCCGGCGCCGGCGTCCTCTCCTCCCCCCTCGGCCCCGTGCTCCTCGCACAGCTGGCCGAGCGCGGCAACATTCCCGTCTGCACGACACTGCAGGGTCTCGGCGCGTTCGACGAGACGCACGAGAAGAGCCTGCACATGCTCGGCATGCACGGCTCTGCGTACGCGAACCTCGCAATGCAGCAGGCGGACGTGATCATTGCGCTCGGCAGCCGTTTCGACGACCGCGTGACGGGCAAGATCGACGCGTTTGCGCCGGGTGCTCGGGCTGCGGCCGCGCAGGGGCGCGGCGGGATCATTCACTTTGAGATCCTGCCGAAGAACGTGAACAAGGTCGTCGAGGCGACGATCCCCGTTCTCGGCGACGTCGTGCAGAATATGGGCGCGCTCGTGCCGCACATCCGCCCGAGCCCACGTGAGGCGTGGTTCGCGGACATCGCGTCGTGGAAGACGCGCTTCCCGTTCACGTACGCGCCGAGCGCGGCCGGCGCGCGGATGAAGCCGCAGGAGGCGATCGAAGCGCTGGACGAGCAGTGCCGGGAGCGCAAGAAGGACGTCATCGTTGCGACCGGCGTGGGGCAGCACCAGATGTGGGCCGCGCAGCACTTCCGCTGGACGCACCCGCAGTCGATGGTCACCTCGGGCGGGCTGGGGGTAAGTATTCCTTTTTTCGTGGAAGATGCAAAAATGCTGATGAATTTTGGGTAGACGATGGGCTTTGGGCTGCCGGCCGCGATCGGTGCCAAGGTCGCTGCGCCGCACAAGACCGTCGTCGACATCGACGGTGATGCGTCCTTTAGCATGACCGCCATGGAGCTCGCCACCGCTTCCCAGTTCGGCATCGGTGTCAAGGTCCTCGTTCTCAACAACGAGTTCCAGGGCATGGTGCAGCAATGGCAGGGTGGGTGCTTCCACTGCAAACGACCTTTTTGACTGAACTCGTCCCCGCAGACCTGTTCTACTCGGAGCGCTACTCGCACACGCGGATGACGAACCCGGACTTTGTCCTGCTCGCGCAAGCGATGGGCGTGCACGCGCTGCGCTGCGAGACCGCGGCCGACCTTCCCGCGAAGATGGCCGAGTTCCTCGCGTACGACAACAACAAGCCCATACTCATGGAGTGTCTGGTGGAGCGGAACGAGCATGTGTTCCCCATGGTCAGTGGTCCACCCATCCTTCTCGGTCCATTTGAACGATCCTGATTTTTGTTTTTGCGCGTAGGTCGCGGCGGGCAAGGCGCTGCACGAGTATATCCTGCATCCGTCGTTGCACGAGGCATAGTCGTCGGCGTCGGCGGGCGGGGCAGACGTCCGGGGTGGATGGACATGCGATTACTTACTGACGACCTTACGGATCACCAAAAAAAAGCACACAAACAGGCTCGGCGCCCGCGTGCACCCGCTGTATCTGTATCTCCAGGCATAGCACTGGATCCTGATGCACTCACTGTATATTAACATGATTCGGGCGTGAAATGGAATTGATGCGGTTAGAAGACAAAAAAATACTCTTCGTGAGTCGACGGATTTGTTCTTTACTTGCAGCCTTCAATGGCGGTCGCAAGGAAAGGAACCATAATGCGCCACGGCGTTCTTTCCCGTTTACCGCTCCTCTCCGTCTACGGGACCCACAGCTGCTTCCCTTTCCCCCATTTTTTGCTTGTGCCTCCTCCACCAGGCTTGGTATGGATATGGCTCCTCGTATTGCGGTAGCCCGACGCAGAGGTCGGTCTAGGCCTAAAGCGGCTGCGTCGCTTCCTCAGTCGGACAGCGGCGAGAGCCCAGGAGTCGCGTTCGCCTTCTTCCTCGCCAAGATCCATCAACGCGCACGCAAGCGCACTCGTCCGCGCCGACTACATCGTCGCACTGATTCAATCAGCCAACGCGGACACGTTTTTGGCGCCAATACGCGCTTCGCTAATGGTAGCTTTGGCACCGAGGTCAGGAACAGGAATCAGCACTGCGCACAACCCTCCCGCCGCGTAAAGAGCTCGTCATTATGGATGGAGATAATGTATGCTAAATCTCTGTTGAATAATCTTGGTTCCATCTCCCTCCCTCCCACCTTCCCGCTCTCACCCTACCTCCAGGACCGGGTTGAGGTTTGCTTTGAATCCGCTCTCATGCATCCTCTTCACGAGGAAGTCGATTGGAGTTGCATAAGTGATATCAAAAACTTGAACCAGACCAGTGCCGCCCGTGAGGAGGCCGCCGATGCGTCCAAGGCCGTCGGCAATGACCGACCCAGAATCGCCAGGCTTGGAGAAGGGGCCAGAGTCGGAGTCGAAAGGAAGTATTCCCCATTCTTTTGACGTCTCGCCTTTGGCTCCATCAACATAGACCCTGGTATACGATATGATATCATTAGCGCGACCAACGGTTAGGCCGGTGGTCTTGCCACGCTTGATGACCATCATGCATGGTTCCCCGCTCTGGTCGCGTGCACGCGGTTTACGCATCTCCTCGTCTGGGATTGTACCGTTCAAGGCGAAGAGACCATCTTCGGGATATTTGAAAAATGGACTGTTTTCGACTCTGGGGTACATCTTGGATGTCAAGACCTCCCGTGTCATATTAGACTTGAGGTCGATGACGTTCCCTATAAAGTTAGACTCGTTGACTTTAGAAACGTCGACCTCGATGACCGCCCAGTCCTCCGTGTATCCTTCATTGCCAGCGCCAAGCTTGACTGGGGGAGACAGAACGACATGACCCAGAATACGCTTCCCCAGCGTGTTCCATTGCGTGGTAACATCGTGGGAGAGCGTGCTGAGGTCCATCTTTGCCTGCTCCACGTCGCCGAGCTCATGCATATATCGTGGGCGCATGGCAACCGCGCCGACCCCTAGCTTCGAAATGCGCGTCCTATGCTCGCCAGCGATCATATCTTGATTTTGAATAGCTTTGGACAAGGAAACCTCGTACTCCGCAAAAAAGGCGGTACCGAGGACAGCGACGTTGCGCCTAGGCTGGCTAGAATTCCTGTTGCGGAAGGTCTCGTTGTCATTCTGCCCGAACAACACATGACGGGCCGTCACCAAGAAGAGCTTGGACGGGCTAACCCCCTCCGAGACAAAAAACCCACCAGTACCCTCAGCGTTCAGGTTGTCTGGGGCGCAGATGGAGATGCCCAGCGTAAGCGTCAGCGGTTCCCGGTACGACGCTGTGCGGTCGAGCTCGTGGGTTGGAGCGAGGAATTGGGCTCCACGAGAAACGATAGATTCTCGAATCTCTACATTAACATCGGTGATTTGGTGGCTTTTCAGCAGGTCCTGGCACCTCGAAGCCACGACGACGCCGTCGTTGCCGGAAAGCGACTTGGGTGTGACCCCGATCCATAGGATCACAGGGGCGGAGGCATGTCCAGCGTTTCCTATGCGGAGGACATCGGTGCTGGTCCAGTTGACCTGCATAGAGTCCAGGAGCTCGTGGACTTTCAGCGCAAGAGTATCCTCCCACACGTCCTTGAGGGCGTGATGGCCGACAGGGCGAAGCTCCTTGGGGACGAGATACGCCTCAGGGCCGGTAGGCACATGCCATGGTGTGGTGCTCGTGCGAGCCACCAGCACAGGGCGAGAGGGGAGACCGGCGTAATAATGGACCGCCTCGATCTCGGATGGCGGAGTGGATAAAGTAGAGAGGCTATTCTTCGCGGAGGGGCTTCTCTCCATCAGGTTTACGCTTGGAGGCGAGGTAGTCGTTGGGATGGTGGTGAAGACGAGGGTAGTCGTTGACACTGAATTTTAATTCGATTTGATTTGATTTTCACCCGGGGAGGGCAGTACGGTAGCGTCGGTATCAGGTCGTCGTGCGCTCGGGAGGGGGTGCTTAACGTAAGAATAAAGGTGCGGACAGTGCGGTCTTAATAACAGTTCGCTGTAGATCGCGTATATCGCGAGGAGGAGTTGTACGATCTGTCATGGGTTAAGTATCAAGCTTCAAGTAGGAGGGAATGAGAAAAAAATAGAAGAAAGTTGCACCGTACATTATGTAAAACGACCCGCCACGATTTTGGAGGCGCTCGCGAGGAGCTTGAGTGATTGAGAAGGGGGGAGACGCGGAGGGTTCCGAAGAAGCCGGTATGTCTCGCCAGGAGTTGGCGATAGGAGGCACTCAGACAGGAAATGGCCTTGTACGCCGCGCCATACGCGTCATACGCCGCCTAGCCGACGAATCCCGACTGCGCATTGAGGAAGGAGAAGCCCAAGCGCAGGTCGAGGAGGTCTTTCGCGGTAGAGGAGGAGTGGAAGGGGATCTGAAGAACGGAGGAAAGAGGATGAATTTGACGCGGTTACGGTGTTTGTACTGATGAATACATCCTGTGTATATTCCGACGAGTGAGTGAGTGAGTCCGTCATGTTTGCAGAGAGTTAATATTCGTGGTGCGGGAGGTACGAAGAGTGACAAAGTCACGCTCGCACACGTCTCTGCCTCTTACCGCAATGGCCACTGCCCGCCCAATGCACGAAAACACGTTCTTTCGGTCGCATTTGGTTCCAAATGCCGCCCAAGCAAGCCACCTCCGCGAGCTTTTGCGTTCTCAAGCTCCGCTCCCCGATCAGCTCACCTCCTCCATGATGTCTGCATTATCCATCGAAATTGCGCGCTACGACAGCGAAATATCCAGACTCAGAGCCCAGATTGCCGTCTTGGAGGCTGATCAGTCGGCTCTCAAGGCATATCACGACGAGCATGGTAGTTTTCTGGCCCCCGTCCGGCGTGTGCCCTCCGAGATTCTGGTGAAGATATTTGGGTTCCTTCCGCTTTCACTGGAAGACGCCTTCGATGAACCCCCCGGCTCATCTCCGGGGGAAATACAGATCTCGCGTCTCGTCGGCATGCCGCTGTTGGCAGTTTCCCTGGTCTGCGCGCGGTGGCACGACATCGCCGTGGGCACACCGGGATTGTGGAATAGAATCAATTTAGACCCCGGGCTCTGGTGCGCTCTTAATGATAACCCTGACGAGACTCAGAATGTCATGGAACTGCTTACACGCGTTTTAAAACTTGGCGGAGAATCGCTTCTCGATGTGGAGATTTGGTCTGAGGGTGCATCCCAGGCTGTGCTCGGTCTCCTTGCGAATCATTCGGAGCGATGGAAAACAATTAAACTATGCTGCACCTATGACGATCTCCTCCTTCTCTCAAGCGTGAAAGGCAAGTTGCCCTTTCTTGAAAATTTGGACATACATGCCTGGAAGGCTGACTCGGAGGAGGGGACGCTCGATACGTTCGGAGTCGCGCCACGCCTCAGGAATCTCAGTATTCCAGGACCACTATTATCCACAATCGCCAAACCGCCGCTCGAGCAACTACATGCTCTGACATGCACAGACCTCTCCAACCTTGCGGAAATCGCTATGGCTGCCTCCATGCTTGCAGGATTACCCCACGAATCGGAATGCCGACTTGTAATCGATTTCGATTGTTGCAACCTCTGGCAGATTTCGGATCTTGATATAGGCCCATCTTCATCGAAGATTGTCAGCCTGAGCCTCGAGATGGGGTTGAGCTTGGGCACCTCGAAAGCGGATTATCGTGCTGAGGTATTACTCGCCATCTTCGCCGCCCTGACATTGCCCCAACTCCAGGAGCTTGCATTCCACTACACTCACTGGGGTCGAACGCCTCTTCCCTGGCTGCACACCGAATTCCTTGCCCTATCGGCGCGCTCCTCCTTCCATAATCACCTTGCAACGCTTCAATTGCACCATGTCATTCTCACGGAGGCGGAACTTCTCGAGTGTTTATCTCCATTACCTTCACTGCAGCGGCTGGAGATCGCAGATCACGCGAATTGTGGGCCTCTGGCCGTGGATCACCACCTCATCACCGACAATCTGCTTTCGCGGCTCACTCGGTCCGCTGGTTCATCGTGCCTTGTTCCTCATCTTCGTTTCCTGGCGTGCACCTCTCTACTTCGATTCGATGATACCGTTTTCCTCAATTTCCTCCTTTCGCGGATTCCGGGGGATGGTACCTTCGAGAACGAAATGCGGGTGATACGCGATCATCGTAGGGAATTTGAGGAGAGTGCTGCCGCGCGGATACGGGAGTTGTGCATTCAAAAGCGACTGGAGTTTGTTTTCGTGGATGAGCGAAGCACATGATGGTATGTCTATTTTTCGTGCTCATTTCCCGTCAACTAATCGTATCCTGGCCATGGTAGTCGCCCATGCGAAGTTTCCTCTTTATGTCAATACACCGAGTTTGTAACCTCGTTTCCATCAAAGGCCAATTACGACTTTCCTTTTGCTTTCCTCTTGACGGCCAAGCTACCTGGTCAAAGATCCCTGCCTAACGCGCTGTACGCATGCCTATTGCGTGGAACGTGTTGCGATGACATGGTCACCCCGCTCATCCACTTCGCCACTGTTCCCCGGAGATTTGCCCTGGTGGGATTATTTGTCCGTATAGCTTGCACCCGCTGCATGCTGTTTTGTTGTCTTGTCCGGAGGACGTCTGAATCTGTGTCGGGTTCCTGTAGAGCGTTGGCACTGAAGGGCTCATGACGACTGGCCTCGGAACATGGTATTTTTGTTCTATCATTACTAACCTATATACTTTTCTATCCCATTCAAATCCCATTCACAATTTTTACAAGCCCTAGGCCACGTAGGCAGCATTATGTTCCATCGACTTGGCTCTCAAGTAGACTTCCTCCCCCAGGATTATGCATACCACATCGTCGAACATAGTTGTGCGCCGCCGAGCGTCACCGCCAGGGAAAGCTGCGGCGGCGCGCTGGGGCGGGAGATGGCGCTGCCCCTGCTTCGGCACCAGTATCCGCGCTCTCGCTCTCGCCCTCCGCAGCGCGCTCTCGCGCGTCGCGTGCCTCCATGTAGCTCGTGCTCGGAGCGGACTCCCGACACCTCGCGGTCCTGTTCCCCAGGTCGATACTCGCCTGGCGCATCATGATGTCGAGCCTGACGTCGCGACCCTCCATGTCTATGACGGCGATCAAGCACGGGAGGCACAGGTCCACGCTTGAGCTACGCACTGCTATACATGCGCCCCCGCTTCGCTGTCCGATCCTCCCTCGTCCTCCTCGCCCCCCTCCTCCTCCTCCTCCTCGTCCTCGTCCTCGTCGCCCTCGTCCCCCTCCATCCGAATCGGCAACACGGGGAACACGACGTCCCGCTGGGCCCTATAATCGGGGTGGGCGAAGCGCCGCAGGACGCACTGGAGGTAGTGCCAGCGGAGGAGGCCGGGCGGGGGGTGGGCGGGGGTTGCGTGTGAAGTCGTCGTCGTCGTCGTCGTCGGAGGCGGTGGAGGAGGAGGAGGAGAGGCAGGGTGGCCGTGGAGGATGGGCCAGGGCGCGTCTGTCTCGCCGTATAGCGTGATCACCCTGCCCGGCATTGCAAGGGCGAAGACGTGGCATTCGTATTGGTTCTGCGAGGTTATCGAGTCAACAAAGGAGCGAGAAGATATTAAAAAGATGAACTCCTTACCGGAGACACGAACCGAAGCCCCAGTTCATAGTTGTCGAAATAGGCTGCCAGGGTTCTGCTCAGACTGATTCCGAACATCTCGTCGTAGATGGAGAGGTTAGGGATGGGGCTGCGCGTTGGCGGGGTCGCGAAGGTGTTGAACACCACCCGCGCAAGGTGGTCGCCCATGCGCCTGGGGACGATATGGCTCTTAGTCACGGCGCGTCCATACACCGGCGCCACCCAGCACCGTCCATCTCTCCGCCGCACGCGCTCCGCCATGGCCCTCCCGGGCCCACCACCGCTCTTGGACCTCCCCTCCCGAAGACTGATTTTGGACAAGCCCAGCCCGAGTCCGCCGGGCACGACGTACCGATAGACCGCCGCGACGAGCGGGTCCGCGGGGGCGACGGGGAGGAGCTGCTGCGTGCCCGCGTCCCAGACGCAGAGCGAGCCGCGCTGGGTTAAGGGATCGCAGATGTCGTGGGCGATGTCGATGAGCCACTCGGCGTGCTCTAGGCGGGAAAAGGCGAGGAAGTCGCGTAGGGGTCCGCTGAGGAGGCGGATGTCGTCGGTGTTTGGGGAGAGGCGGGCAGATGCATAGCTCAAGGATAGACATTTGAAGTTGAATAGGGGCTAAACGCACATGTTATTTGTCGTTCTTGTGGCTGTGACCTGTACGATGTCGTTTGCCAGTACGTCGAAATTTGCGCTCGCTCGGCGTGTTCCCGTGTTCTCCAAGTCGGTCCTCGCCGTCCGGCCCGCGACGACCCAGTCCTCCTCCGATGCGCTCTATGTCCCCGGTGGTCGTGCGTCCAGTCCTCCTCAATAATGTTCTAGTACATGTTCATATCCCGCCTGCGCAGCTATATACAAGGGAACGGTAAACGACCCGACGTCCTTCCCGGCGCCGTCGCGGGTGCACGGGTCGCACCACTGGTCCTTCGAGCGCCTGCTCTCCGCGTCCCTCATCCCCCTCACCGCCGCCGCCTTCGCAACGTCCCCCACCGTCCACCCCGTCCTCGACGGCCTCCTCGGCGTCAGCCTCGTCGTGCACAGCCACATCGGCGTCCGTCCTCTCTCTCCTCTAATCCTCACTCCGCGCTTGCTGACAACGCCCACGCCCAGTTCGACTCGATCGTCGTCGACTACATCCACCCGCGCAAGTTCCCCATCCTCGGCCCCGTAGCCACCTGGTCCCTGCGCACCGCGACCGCCGGCGTCCTCTTTGGCGTCTACCAGTTCAACACGAACGATATCGGTGCGTCCTCCTTCCTTCCTTCCTCTTACCATCCAAACTCCATCTCCGGCTGCGCGGCGCATCTAACCCCCTCACACAGGCCTCACAGAGCTCATAGCCAAAGTCTGGGCCGCGTAAACGCGCACGCAAGTCGAAGCCGGGCCTGTACACACGAACGAACCTCTGTAGAGTAACAACAGAGCAAGTACTCGAATGCAGTTATTTAACGCGCCGACTGGTACTGAGAGTGGGGATGCATTATGTTAAGTAAAATGTGGATGCACAGATGCACGAGCAAATGGATAGTGTTGTTAATTAGCGCCTCGGCCGGCTTTTGCTGCTTTTATCTCCTCCCTCCCCCTGCATTCACTCCTGTATCTTGGCCAAAATCTCCGAGTCCTTGAACAAGAAATACTCCTACACACCATCCAGCCATAAGCACACGAACGCCCAGCAACCAAGCACGCAAACGCAAAAAAACGCACCTCCTCCCCAACCTTAATCGCATTCCCGCCCCACCCAGGCAACAGCACGCGGTCCCCCGCCTTCACACTCGTCGGCACCACCGTCCCCTCCTTATTCGGCGCCCCCGGCCCCACCGCGATCACCGTCGCCTCCGGCAGCGGGCTCGACGTCGCGGACGTAGGCAGGAAGAGGCCTGTCGCGGTTTTCTGTTGGGCAATGTCAATGTCATTTAATTTTAGTAGGCGTAGGGGATAGAGAGAAGGAGGGACGCACAGTCTCGGCCTTGAACCGCTGCACGAGCACGCGGTCGAGCAGCGGGACGAGCGATTTGATCGACTTGAAGGTCGCTTGCGAGGCCTGGGCGGCGGGTCAGCGCATTCTATCTTTCTTTTGCGCGGCACGCACCATGGCGGATGAAGCAAAGCAGAAAGGGAAAACGAGGAACTTGAAGAGAAATCCGTGGAACCTCGCCGACCAAAATTTTTCTCGTGACGGCGTCACGTGCCAAGTCTGTCAAGAGTCCTGATCCAGACGCGTCGCGTCCATAAATTAATGATTGTATATGTACGAAATCTAAGCTCCGCTACTTGAACGCATTCCACGCCTCGTTCAGCGCCCCAAACACCCCGTTCGCGATCATCCGCTGCTCCAACGTCGAGTTGTTCGCGTTCAACTATCCAAATCGTCAGCAACTCACTCTCACTTGTGCACCGCACCCACCTTATCCGGATGCAGCTTCGCAATCGCCTTCACATACCTCACCTTCACCTGCCCCGGCGTCACCAAATCCTTCATCCCGCTCGCAGCCAACCCCAGCTCCGGCCACAGCACCACATCCAGACTCGCGAGCAGCGCCCGCACGTTCGTCTCCTTCCCGCCCTTCCACGCGAGCAGCTTCCCGTCCACCGCGTCCTTGAGCTGGTGCCGCGCCGCGTCCTCCTCCTCCTGCGCGTTCGTCGCCTGCCGCAGGTTCGCGAGCGCCTCGCCCGATGCTGCAGTGTGCGGCGGCGCCTTCGGTTTGGGCTTCGGCTTCGGTGCGGGCGCAGGCGTGGCAGGCACGGGCGCCGCCATCCTGCGACACCGCCCCGCCCCGCGCACCCCCTCGTCCCGGTCCGCCTGCCTCGCCCACCCCGCGCCCGCCACGCGCTCCCAATCCCTCCCCGCCTCCTCCCACCGCTCCCTCCCCTCCAGCGCCTCCCCGCGCCGCTTCCACACCTCCACCACCGCCGCCCCCAAATCCACCCCCGTCCCCTCCACCACCACCACCGCCTCCCTTCCCGCCCCCTGCCCGCAGATCCCCTCCACCTCCCCTGCGTCCGCCTCGACGCCCCGGAAGTCGCCCTCCTTCAGCAGCGCGAGCGCGCGCAGGCACAGCAGCGGCACGCGCAGCACGTGCCCTGCCGGCAGCGCGTCCACCGCGCGCGTCGCCGCCGCCAGCGCCGCGCCGTACTGCCCCAGCGCGATCTTCTCCTCCGCCGCCGCCGCGTGCGTGCGCGACGTCTGCAGCGCCGCGGGCGAGACGGGGATGTGCGGGCGCGGCGGGGGCGCGGTGGGTTGGGGAGCGGGGGCAGCACGCACAGTAGGTGCGGCGGCGGCGGGCGCCCGGCCCTTCCCGTGGCGGAAGGGCGAGACGTACGGTTTCGCGGGGCCGACGTCAATGGAGAAGAGATCGGCGGGCTGCGTCGCCGGTTTGGGCGCTTCCTCCTCCTCGCCGTCGTCCTTCCACCCACCGGCGGCGGGCGCATCGCCCCACCCATCGTCCTTCCCGCGCGCCTCGTCCTGGAACAGCTGCCGCGAGTCATCCCGCCGGCGCCCCACACTCGGCCCCCCCGCGTCCTCCGGCCCCTCGCGATCCTGCTGCATCCACTTCGGCCGCGCCCGCTGCTCAGCCCGCCCGCTCGCACTCCCGCCCGTGCGATCAACCTTCACCTCCTCCGCGCCCATCATCCGCTCCTCGTACGCCTTCTGCACCTTCTCCTTCCCCTGCAGCCACGCGCGCTCCGCGTTCTTGAACAGGCTGAACCCGATCTCCGACGTGCGCGCGAGGAGGTCGCTCTGCAGCACGCTCGGCACCGCCGCAGCGGCCGCCGGCTGCGGCGACCCCCGCTCCCGCTCCGACGGCCGCCTGCGGGGAGGCGGCGGCGCCGCGGCCGACGGGGGCGTAGCCGTGCGCGAGCTCCCCTCCGCGCCGCCCGTCGACGCGAGCAGGCTGTCGAGCGCGGCCTGCACGTCCCACGTCCCGTCGCGGTGCACCTGCGCCAGCGCCGCGCGCGACTGCGGGATCGAGAACCCCATCTCGATGAGCTGCCCGAGGATGTGCGGCGGCGGCGACGCGGAGCGTGTGGGTTTTCGCCGCGCGGGCGGTTCGGCGGGGGAGGGCGTCTGTTGGGGCGAAGGCTGTTTGTGGACTGTTAGCACACGAGTCTACGTAGATTTCAAGAGTACGCACGCGTCTGGAGGAGATGGCGGACACGGGCTTGCCGAGGTCGCCCAGTAAATCGAAATCGTCCCCTTGTGCATCATTTTCGCGATCGCCAAAGTCAAAGTCCGCAGTCGGGGAGGCGAACCGCGCAGGCGGCGAGGGCTGCGCCGACGCGAAATCATCCAAGTGGTCCCACAGCGCCGGGCCCTTCGTCGGCGGAGCGGTGGATGGGGGCGGCGGAGTCGCGGTGTGTGATGCGGATCCGAGACCCAATCCCCAGTCATCCTCTTCGTCCACCACGACGACCGGCTGTACTTTCGGGGGCGCCGGCGAGGTCGATGCTGCTATTGGCGCCGATCCGAAGCCCCAATCGTCGTCCAGCAAGGCGGCACTCGCTGGTGTAGCGGTCGAGGACGATGGCCCGGCGGCGAGACTATCCAGGCCATCCCACGCCGAGCCCGCGGTCGACGCTGGCGGCGGCGCATTCGCCTTCCGCTGGCGCTCAAGCTCGACCCGCCTGGCGCGTTCCGCGATAGTCATGTTCGCCATCCCGTTTCCGTTCGAGCTCAACGTGCCCCCGAGAAGACTGCTGAACGCATCCCCTCCGGCCGAAGACGCCTGCGCTGGTTTCTGCTGTGCTATCGGCCGCGCGTTGGGAGTGATAGGCCGCGAATTATTCGGAGTAGAGGCGGCGGAGGAGAGCATGGAGAATACGTCGTTCTGGGGGCGCCGGGCAGCATTATTGAGCTGGGGAGAAGAGGAGGCTAGTTTCTGGAGAGTGGGTTTTGGGGGGGCGGTTGTATTCCAGAGGTCTGCGAATGAGTCGGACATTGCTCAAGATATCGTACATCCACCGTAGTCGAAGAGCAGACGAAAAGTGTAAATCTGATCATCTGATGTCGCCGCCTGCTTTCCTTCTGCGACCACGCATTCCACATATTTCTGTGAAGCTCGTTCTCGTTGCCACAATTCATTCACTGAAACTTGCCAATATTTCAACCATACGGATCTGTCCAGCCACGATCGTGGCAATGTTCTTATCTTCCCGCTTCCGCACCCTACAACCTTCGCATTGCCATAGATTCAATACCAGTTCTTCAAAATGAACTGGCACCGGGCGTCTGTATTCTGGTTGCTGAGTACTGAATTCATAGTCCGAAGCTTGAACTGAGGCCATTGAACCTTCAAGCTTCACGGGTCCGTCGGCCGTGGCCGTAGATGCCAAATTTTTAGAGACGTTGCGTTTTGACTACGACTCACCGCCCCTCTCCCGGACTCATCATCGCCGCAGAGCATGTTTGCTACCGCAATTTTCTTCACCGTGTCCACGAACTTCTATCCACGGGCCTTCCCTGAGCTTGATAGCTCTCCTCATTTCACCGGGGCTCGTCAAGTGCCGAGGGGCAGACGGCGAGGTCGGCCAGACAAGCAGCAAGCATACATCGTTGCCCTCATCCTGCTACGTCGAATGCCGTTTTCGCGCGAGGAAGGACGAGCATAAGTGTGGAAGGTCCTCGACGAGACGTTAGAAAGCCGGCCTAAGAGTATACCTGGCGTCGGCTCCCCCCGTCAATATTAAATTTTACCGGCCACTGCAACCAGGGGGTAGCGAACGCCACAAGCGCGACGTCGGTTGGATCACCTGCGGGCTGCACAACTGCACATTCGATCACCTGCGCAGCTACACACGGTACCGCATCATTTCTACCATCGGGCGACAAAATACAATTTTCAGCCCCTTTCCACAGTTGGTTGGCTTGGCCACGAATCATTGCTTTAGCGCATCCTTTCAGAAGAATCGCCGATGCATAAGTACGTAAATCAGGCAGTACTTTACTGGACAACCGCCTCCGACAAACCTGGCGCAAACATAACTCAAAGCTCCACTTCGAGGTGCCCGTGCAGCGCCCGTGCATATAACCCCACCACCTCGGCTATAATTAAATACCCCGCATCTTGTGCACCCGCGCATTCTGTTTCCCTCCACTCTCTTTTCACCTTTGACGACCCACCATGTCGCAAACGGTGCCCACCGTGTACAATGATGTCTCTGACACGTTAGTCTGTTTCTATATTGCCAATGACGCAAGCTCACGGATCGCACCGAATGGATCAACAGAATACGAACAAATGTGAGTTTACCTTGACTTTCACCGCCAGCTTGAAAATAACCGAAGGACCTAGTTCGTCGGCTTTGCGAGCTTCACCATCCTAGTCTGGGACCATGTTCTGACATTCTCCGACGAGGTAAGTACGCGCAGCTCTCTGTGGAGAGTAATCAGCGCTCAACTTCCCACAGGTGGAGTTTATCTGGAAAGGGAGAAAGGGTCCTAGTATGCATTTCTGTCGTCGAAATTCCTCCTACGGTCCTGACTCGTTTACTTTCCAGTCATTTACTTATTTCTTTTTGTACGTCCTCACTTTTTATGTGCACGTGACGCACTGACTCTTTCACTAGAATCGTTATTTCACGCCGTTGGGGTTCATGGTTAATCTCTATGGTAAGGAAAATTTGGCCTCTGCCCTTCAACGATCTTCACGCCCTCCCAGCGTATCTCTCGCCGGCCTGGACAGTAGAGGTAAGGGTCAACTTCCGTTTTTGTCGGCTCGTAGTTAACTTCTCTCCACCAGAGGTTCGTAATTTCTGTCGCGGGCACATAACGACATCCCGAACTGCCGCACAGGTGTACGCATTTCATTCGATACGAGGGGTGCACGGTAGCCATCGCCGTGGAAGTCGTCGGACTCATGATGCTCCTCAGGTAAAGTCTCCTCGTGATCATGACGGCCCACATCCTCTTCATTCACACGGGCCTCAGAATAAACGCACTCTATCCGACGCGGCGCTGGATCAGTGCTATGCTGGGAGCGCTTCTCGTTGTGGAGACATGCATCAACATCTGGCTGATCAGTCGGGGAGAACGTACGCACCTAATTTTACAGGCCCCCTCTTGCTCTAACAACGATCCAGCGGTCCTGCACAACAGGGCTTCCGGCGTCCACGGTAACTCACTCCACTCAATCTTTTGCCCAATGATGGCTGATGTCGTCGCAGCTTGTTCCATGGTTTTTGACCCGGAAATGTACGGATAATACCCCCTTATACGGACAAGTACTAAGTACCCTTTCCTTTCAAACTTTACAGAAGTCATGCCGCAAGCGCGTCTGCTTGGTACCCCCTAATGTACGACAGCATCGTGTTTGCCCTCACCGTCAACCGAACGCTCCCTTCCATCCGCAAGAAAGAAGCTGGATACATCGTAAAGAAGCTTTTAGAAGACGGGCTGCTGTATTACAGGTGCGTCCCCTGTCCATTATCTCTTCTCGCCCATCCTAACCACACATAGCGTCATTTTCTCTATTACCTTCGTCTTGACTTTCATGATAGTCGGTTAGTAGCCGAGTTGGCGTCGGCGAATTACTCCGCTCAAATCATATAGGCGCACCACCTGGGACCAAGAATATCTGTGCACAGTAAGTTCTATTTAGGCCGCACGGTCAAGTCTTGTTGAGCTGACTGCATGTCCTGGCAGGATGGAACAGCTGTAAGCGTTTGAATTGGTTCTAACGTCTCTGGGCTCACCCTCCGGTCCCTTGCTTTCAGAATCACCGTAAGTTGTATGAAAACCTTCCCGTTCGCCCTCATACTGACCGGCAAAAAAGGTCGCAATGATGTCGCGAATAACTCTTAGCCTCAAGAAAGCCGGTCGCCAGGGAGACATAATCGCCGCTCCCTTCCTCTTCGACGATAGAAACCCCGATTTCTTCTCGGATACCTTCCTGCAATCCGTCGGGGACGCGCCGCCGAATCCGCCGCCCCCTGATGCCACTGCGGGCCTCAAGCAGCCCGATCGTCTAGTTCTACGTGGTTCCAACGCGATACAGTTCGCCTTACCATCGCCCCAACCGTCCCAGATGTCCGTCGACCCGTTCGAGCTCCCGACCCACAACGCTTTCGCGCGTTTGCCGATGCCACGATCCTTGACGCTCTATAGCGCCGTTGACAACAAAGTGTAAAGTAAAAACGAATAAAATAAAATAAATACAATACTGTACATCTGTAACCTGGGATCCCGTTTCGCCCATTCCAATCTTTCGACGCGTCGTATCGGATGTTATCATTCAATTCAAGAGCCCGCGGCCAATTTTTTCAGTGCCCGGATTCCCGGCCGTCGCGAAGTAGGTCATATCATCATGGCGTACGGATGTTATCCGCCCTTCGTGCTCATGGAAAGGTGGAATGGAACCGTTTATCAAGTCCAAATAATACTACACGTCTATGTGCGGTCCAATCACCGACTGACCGGCTTTCCTGGAATTACTATCCACGCCAATGTGATAAGCACACGCACACCAGTACCGACGCCCAGCGCGCCAGCAGCTCCTATTTGGGCAAGCAATGCCCGGGCGACAAATGCGCCAAAGAACAGGGCTAAGGCGGCGATGAGTTTATGGTCTCGTGTGATGACTTTCTGCCGCAGATTGAACAATCGCGGGTCACTCATCAACTCGACCCACACCGTCGTCAGCACGACTGCATCATCTGTTAGTACAGTAGCGCGCGGCGGATAAAGGTAAAAGTTCGTACTGGTGGTTCCAAACTGCGTGTTCAAACGCTTCCCGACGATGCCCTGGACCCCGAGACTGGCACTCAGAAACGCGAGAGCGACAAAAGTGAGGGGATCCGTCCAGCTAGGTGTTCCGCGCACGGCAGCGATGCTTCCCTGGCCACTTTTCCACAGAGTCACGGCCGCACCCATGGTAAGCAACACCTGGACTGAAGTCGCGAGAACGAGCCAGACGCGTTTGTGAGGGCCTATACGGTCGCCGAAGCGACCGAAGAATGCGCCAGCATTGAAGGACAAGAGAGATGTTAGGGCTTGCTGGTCGGCGATGTGGAAGCTGGTATCGTGCCCTGAGCCAGATGGTGCAATTTCCCAGAGACGCGCGATGGCGAGGGCGAGCTTATAGATTCGCACCGTCGGCGTCATAACGAGATTAGGTCGTCCCATAGAGCTCACCTGCGCGAAATTCCCGGTCTGAAATCCACACCATACAAAGACGGCAGTGAACGAGATTGCATCTCTTTTACTTGCTGATTAGGCTCTTTGTAGACTGCGGACGGGACCACAACGCACACGAATCCCGTCATGAAGCAGAACCCAGCTAATGGACCAGTGCATTGCGCTGGATCGACCTCCGTATTCAAGTGTTGCCAGAAAGTCAATCGTGAAGACTGCGCCAAGCCGCGTTCCACATCGCGAGATTCTTTCTCAGTCGCTGCCAAAGGTTCGTTTGTGGGGGGAGGCATTGACATCGCGTCGTAGGTAGAGTCTCAGTCGTGGGGCCCGGTGACGAATTCACATTCCGCGAAAACAGCTGCGAAAACGATGTTGCTAAAAGAAGACTCGGACCAGACTCGGACAGACTCAGACTCACCGTCGCGGACTGAGAAACTTCCGAAAACACAGTCCAGCTCTAGTCTCCCTAGTGGTTTTTTTTTAAAATTCGGTGGGGAAAAAAAACCTGGTATAGTCCAGCTCTGAAATAACTTCGGATCTTTCTTCTGCTTATTTTACTTGAGCTTTCGTGATAGGAGCCACCCTAGGTTTCGTCTGTTTGTGCAATGCCCTCTTCAGAGCGGAGTCCCGTTTCCGCCCTGCGACGACGCGCCAGTGACGCGCCTCAGTCAAGTCTTCTACGCGCCCAAACTTCAATAAAGCACGTCTTCTTCGCTCACCAAGCCAGTCGCAAATATATGAGCTGCTCAAATACATATATTGAATCTATGAAGGGAGAGAGTACACTTCGTCAAGTTACGAGAGATTGTCCACATCGTATTACCCCCGGGATTTCCTCTTCCCCCTTTTCGCTCCACGCGTCTTGACCGGCTTAGCGGGTTCCTCGAGCCTGCGCGGAGGAACGGTGCCATTCTTGCCCCTCATCTGATCCCTGACTCTTTGTTTCTTGCTCGATCCGGCGCTCGCGCTACCAGACACGCCTGAACCCATCACCGTCTCCGCATCCGTCTCGACGTGTTTGCGCTTCGCCGATCCAGTTTGGAGACCACCGTTCGATGTGCCTTGCTCTTGGGCACTGCGCATCAGCACGTCCTTGCGGAGGTTGTCATCCTTGGTTCCCTGGGCTCTCGATTGCGCCTGTCCCGGTTGCCTGGTGATGTTGGGGGGCACGAAAGGTATCGCTTTGTCGTTCACAGGCCAATCCGGGAGATCCAACACGCCTTTGAACACTTCCAAGACTTCGTCGTGTGAAATCTCAGCTGCGGCCGCAGGTGGCACAAGTGGCTGGGGACGCTGGCTAACTAACTTGAGCTTAGACGCGGCGATCGGGGCATTGACAACAGGATTCTGTCCCCTAACGATGATTCGCAAGTTCTCTGTGAGCAAACATAGGGGCTGGTCCGGGTCAAGAGGTGTTTCTTCGCCGACCCAGGCGCCCTTCAATTTGGCAGCGGTCTCCTCTTTACGGTGATCGAAGAGATCGTGGCAAGCAGTGGAGTCACGACCAGGGTACTGGGTATGGCGCAATATGATCCACACCAGTAGCCAGTACACGGACTCGAGATCGTGCCCAGCGGTGTGTATCGGCCGGGATTCCGGTTTGCTTTTCAGGATCTGAATGGCTAAAAACGGGAACGTTCCCTACAGTAATGCGTGAGTGAATGGCGCAGGGAATGACGGAAAAGATGACGCACAGTGAGCTCCTTGAGACTTTTATTAACGTTTGTATATCCCGCCTCTCTCTTGGCACGCTCCGGGAACCATTCCCTGAAATTCTCGAGACCTTTTTGGGTAAACTCTGCGTAGTCAAAATCGACTAGAAATCCCTCGAACGTCGTCTCGTTGAAGAGGATGTTCCCCTCGCTGATATCGCGGTGTAGCACCCCGGCCTCATACGCGATTCGGTGTTCTGACATGCATGTCAGCTAGGTCCATCGCGAAAGAAAGAAGAAACGTACGTTCGACGGCGTTTTTCAAGGCTTGGACGAGGCTTTTGCTTGACGAAAACGTCGTGAGCAGGACGCCGACCGGGGTGAGAAGGGTTCGTAGGCGACGTCGCTCCAAAAGCCCTTTCCCATTGGAGTTCGTCGTGTGGTCGGGAAACTCGAGAGTTCCGTGGTTACACGGCATCCCGTCGGTGACAATGTTTTTCTTCTCGCAATGCTTGCGTATCACGTCGTAAAAGTCGGCCTCTGGTCGTCGACAGAGCTGCCGCCAGGCATCCTTCAACGCGTACACAGTGGGGATGATGTCTGAGTTCGGGTCGTCGGGCTTGATTATGACGCGGTCGACACGGGTGGCACGACTGAATAAGCCGTCCGACTCGAAGAGGGGCGGCCCGATGGTGAAACAGAGCACACGGATATCCTTCCCAGCCTCCGTTCGCGCAGCTCGGACCCAGCGACTGTATGCAGTGGCTGCCTCAAACGTCAAACGCTTGTTCGCTGGTGTTTGGGTGTACGAGGGGGTTTTCGTCCAGAGATTATACATCTGCCGTTTCTCCTCTGCCGTTGGCGTGGAGATGGTATTATCTTCACCCAGCATGCGGGCTTGGCAGTCCTTGAGTTTGGGGTCGGGATTGAAGAGACGATATAAGAAGGTCGGGAAGATGCTCGTTTTCTGGGTCCAGTCGAATGCCTCACTGGCTCGGAAACCGGAGTGATCGAAACGAAAGAGGCGCGCCTGAGTTCCGAAAACGGCCACGACGAAGACAAAACAGCTTCCTGACGCAGCGAGCAAGCTACGCGCACTCTTCGCGAGCTGGACGAGGGCATCAAGGGCGAGTTCCGCATCGCGAATATGACCGTGTTCGTCGAAGATGTCGACTTTTACCTTCAATTCCAAGACTGTCCCCGCATGAGGCCACTTCCATTTCGCGGGGACTGGTTGTCCTGGCCGGGTGGATGTTATGTCTGGCAATGTATAGTGATCATCAGTAACGATGGGTGGAAACTTGTCGGCTTTATGAGTGTCGCAAAACGCAGGCTTGTTCTTTTGGGGGAAGGTGGAGGCGATTTCGTTTAGATATTCGACCTGTCGGTTTGAAGTGATAAGCACCTGCATAAAGATACCGAATACCGACTCACAAAGGATGGAGATATCGCCTTCTCGACTGAAGCTTTCTTTGCGTCGTTCATAGCCACTGCTAACTTTTCGGCGCATTTATTGACGATGCCCGAGATTGTTCCCAGGTCCTCTCTCTTAGGCTTAGGCAATTCATCCTTTAAAAAGCGGTCCACAGGGACTACTTTGTCAAAATGCGAGCAGAGAGTTTCGCGCCAATGCATGTTTTGTTGCGTGTTATCTTGCTTTCTGCCGCCGTGAGTGCTTTCCCTGGTTCCGCGGCCGGGCTTGGCAGCGATAGGGGTGGCAAAATCCGGGGGAGCAGGGTTTGGGCGGTCCGGAGTTTTGGCCCTTGCGACTCCGACGACCTGGGAGTCGCTTGGAACGTCGGCGGCAGGTGGATGATCGCTGTTAGCGTCGGTAGGAGATGAGTGGCTCATGGTTTATGGTAGGATGAGGAGAGGGGGCCACTTACTTTGCTTTTATATAGACGCCCACAAGCGCACAAAGAGACAATGTTTGTGACCCAAAGCCACCGTGACAGGTCGCGTAGCCGAGTGATCGCGTCGTTCACTTACCGCAAAAGGTAATTGACAACTTGCATTCAACTACCTGGATTCGTAATGCCTTCTCATGCCTATTCCCTTCGCTAGGACGATGGCTTCTGCAATCTGCATATTCATTCCTTCTTTTCTGCCCAGATTGAACTGACCGGTTGCTTGGTGGTTGCCTAGTCTCTCTAGACAGAGGCTGTAATGAAAACCGGCTCGTTCCTCGCCCATTACAGTGGTTGCCCACTCATGAGAAATTTGCGGGACGTGAACTTCGTTGGCATTTAAAGCTTTAAACGTGCACACACCTCCCGTAATCCACTCCCGCTGTCCAGAATTTCCAGCTCATCTCAACGGGACTGTGCCGGAATATACTTCCCTCGAGTGGATTTGACCGATTCATCAACGCTTCCCAAAAAATCTCAAGAAAGTGTTTCATCGCTGTGAAATCGCTGAGGGACCTCCGCTCGAAAAGTTGCATGTCCGTATGTACATACGGTGACTCCCGTTATGTAAATGTCACCCTCATGAGGAATGTTTTGGCGATACGGTTACTCACCGTCTGGCTCTCTCATCTTCGTTCGTCGCACAAGAATACTTACTCATTGATCCAATAGCGAGAGAGAGAGAGAAAAAAATTACATGTCAATTAAAGACTACGACTGGTGGTCTGAAACTTGTATCAATCACACGCTCGATGACGACAGGGCATTGAAGACGGACGCTGAACAGCACTGTTGAGAGTTTGCAACAAGATTTTGGTTGACTCGGAACCTTTGAGCGGGGTGAGCAGGGTTCGCATATGACAGCGTTCAAACTCGCCCCCGGTCGCGGAACAGGTCCTATGAAGCAGGGGATTGTGAGAGGTCGACGCTGCCATGGCATTTAGCCATGCCTGCGTTGAGAGCGCGATCGACATTGTTGGCTTGATTCTCGCAGTATTTAACAATCACGTCGGCAGAGTCGATTTCGGGTCGGCGGCATGCCTCGCGCCAGGCGTCCTTCAAGGCGTAGATGGTCGGGTTGTCGATCTCGACATCCCCTTCGACGACCACGCGGTAGATACGAGTAGCCCGTCCCGTTCGAAAGGGGGCTACCGAGTATGAAGCATTTCACGACGTCGGACTCTCGTGTACCAGCGACGCCGTTACATATGCGAGCGGACGGCACTCACCTGCAGACTATGGTTGGTTGCCGCTGCTAGTAACTAATTTTTATGAAACGTGTTCTTGCACAATGCTCGGTACATGTTCTCCTTCTCGAATTGAGTCTGGACGGATATCGTATCGCCCGCACCCCACACGCAAGCGGAGCGATGTATAGCTGCCACAGAGACGTCGGCATAACTTCATCTTCTTCAGTCTAGTCGAATGCGCCGCTGGCTCTGATCCCGGCGCGATCAAAGCGAAAGATACGCGCCATAACAGTATCCGGAGATGAAGACGACGTAAACGTGGCAGCTGAGGGACGCCGTGACCAGCCTATGCGCGCTTGCTCTCCGAGCTGAGCAAGCGCGTCGGTGTCGTTGATGGAACTATTTTCCTCGAGGATGTCGGTCGGGGACTTGAGTTCAGTGATAATTCCGGCGTGGGCCCAGTGTCAATTCCGTGGTGCATGTTTCATTCCGGGCTGGCTGACGGTAATGTCCGGAAGTGCAGAGGACTCGTATGCAGTCGCGCGGCGAATGTCTTTGAATAGCTTTTCGGTCTTTTTCGGGAAAAGCCGAAACAAGGTACGCAAGCCACCGGGCGGAAAAACCTGTGAGCAAGCGATCAAGGGTATGTCTTGGAATATTACAGTACCAAGAGATGGATATAGCCTCATGATTGCGAACATTTTCAAGCAGTATGTGCTTCCAAAAGTTCTGCTACGGGGGTCATTCGCGTAAAGTTCTTCTGCACTATTTCGTTCCTCGAGTCTCGACTGGTGGAGCGCGTTTCGTGGAGGTCAGAGCAAGTTTCAGGCAGGTCGATGAGGATACGGCGAACTGGTGGTCCTTTTCAACATGGTGGGGAAAGCGATGGCCGAAAGTCACGCTTGTCACGCCAGCCCTCTGTGACTGATCGCGTTTGTGGCGTCCATTCTGCGTTCTTGCTTCCGTCATGGACGATATGCGACCGCCGAAACGGCGCCGCTCAGAGGAGGGCGAATCTGCCGAAACCCCGATTGTGCGGTCCGAGGAATACTGGTTCGACGACGGGAATATTATTCTGCAGGTAGAATCCACACAGTTCCGCCTCACAAAGAGCATGTTGGCTATGCACTCGTCGGTCTTCCGCGATATGTTCACAGTACCCCTTCCCGCCGACGAGCCCACTATCGAAAACTGCCCCGTTGTCGTCCTTCCAGGAGATTCTTCGCAAGACTGGACTCTTCTCCTTGGATCCATATACCCAAAGTGAGTGTCAAACACGGTCTTTCCAAGTAGTTTGCAAACGGTTCGTATCCACCAGATCTTTCACAACCGATATTCCAACCATGGAACGTATTGCGGCGATTTTGCGATTGAGCAAAAAATACGATTTTCCTCTCTTTCGTAAAGAATGTCTTCGCCGGCTGAAAGCCGAGTTTCCTGCTACCCTTGATGTATTGGATACCCTTGAATCGTGGTCGCTCATAAAAGATGACGAGAGTAGTAAAATGAATTTCCCCCTAGTATCCTTAGCCAGGGAAATCGGCCTACATTCGGTCCTTCCTATGGCATTCTATCTCATCATCCGTAACAAAGACGCCATGAATCAAGTTAGCCACATCTTCTCGCATTCTTTGGTCGCTGATCATTTTCTTAGATTCTGAACGCTGAGGATATAGGCATGAGCGCCAACGATTGCCTTGCTTGTCTCCGGGGTTATGTGAAGCTTTTGGAACTGCAGTCCTCGACGACGATGGCCTGGCTCACGGAGCCACATATTCCCAGCAAAGGATGCAGCCAACCAGACGATTGCGATGCCGCCTTGAACACCATTGGCTACAATTTATCCACTGCACATCGTCCCGCACTCTATGTATTCGATGATTGGCATCCGGGATGGGGGACCGACATGTGCGATTGTTGTCAAGAGAAAGCGAAGGAGGTTTTCGAGGCAGGCAGAGCGAAATGCTGGGAGAGACTGCCCTCTGTCTTCGGCCTTGCTGATTGGGAAGAATTAAAGTCACTCGACTTTGAATGAATCGCGTTTGTAATTTATCTGAATCGAAAATGAAAATGAATTTCCCCAGACAAACAGGTCTCCGAGTTTTTTCTCCATCTACTCGTTCTCCTCCAATGCGCGCTTAACTAGCTCCGAATCCAGATACGCATGCACCCGCACGATTTTCGCGTTCCCGTCAAACTTGAGCACCCACGCATAGCGGTTATCGAACTTGAGGCCTCAAAATGCTTGTTATCAACTCCCCGCCGCTCACAGACCGCAGACGTGCATGCATCCGGCCGACTCACCGTTCTTGCACACCCCATTCGCACTGAGCTCGACGACAGCCTGTTCCTCCGCGTCCCCGCCAACGACGTTCTCGAGCGCCAAGCGGAGTGGTTCGCGCATGATGCGTGCCAGGCGCGCGAGCGTCGCCTGTGCAAACGCCTGCTTGCTGGTGTAGTGCCCCGCGAGCGGGTGGTGCCCCATGACCGTCCAGTCGACGTCGTCCGCGACGTGCGCGAAGAAGCCCTTCCCATCCCCTTGCTCGAGGGGCGCGAAGATCTCGCGGATTTCCGATTTGGTGGGGTATGGTGCCATTCAAGCTTATGAGCTGTTCAAGTTATCGAATGCGCCTGGGTGCACCTCGGCTTTTATACATTTTATGGCCCCTCGCCGTTCGGAAGCCTACCGACTTCGGCACCCAATCTAAGTTGGTTCGCACGGTTGAATGCGTCATGGTAATTACCCTTCACCCTTCTAACCCAGGTCGAATTTCGGTTGTGAGCCGGGCGCATGGATAAGACTCAGGATGATATTGAAGCCCGACGGGGTCCCGTTTCGGAACGTGTATTGTGTATGAAAACGAATGTTGCGGCCGCTCTGGCATCCGGGAACACTGAGCCCAGTCGAGTTGAATTTCACCTGATTTCACAGGACAAGACTCGTCTTGAACCTCGCCCAACAAGATTCCTGGACCGTCGGAGAGTCCTAGACCGTTGGAATCTCACCTTCGCTCCGTCGGACCTCTTTTCAGAAAGTATTTTCGGGATTTGGTTGAACTCTGAGTGATGAAGATCCATTGAGCCTCGGAATCGGTTTTATGGTGGGGGAGTGGAACTCAGTTCACTTTGATATTAAGCAACCCGGGATGGGGATGATACGTAGTACGGGCCATTCGAAGTGAGAGCTGAAGTGAGGAATGTGTTCAACTTGGCCGGGAGATGGTGGAATAAGGAACTTGAAGCATGTGTTGAATTCTGTAAATCCCATGGCAAAACCTCAAGTTCGGCGACAGGACCGTACAGTTTTGGTTGCAACGAAGAGCCTGTCGTCGTAGTCGAAGTTGAGTTGAAACCCCTCCACATCATGATTCCCACGCCCATCTTAGCGCCCCGATCAATCAACACCAGCAAACACCAACTCCGCAAGAAAAAAGTCCATCCTCGACACCGCCGCCGGCACCCAAGGTGAGCCCTTTCCCTTTCTATACGCTCCCCGGCTGCTTAAAGAACGGATGGAGAATGGGAGAGAATGCAGTGGAATGGGTTGACGGGAGAGGGGGTGGATGCGCGGGGGCGGGTTTGGATGTCGTTGATGGACGGATGACTGACTTTTCTTCTTTGTGGTGCAGACTCGAGATGGCCACGACTACGACTGCGAGTGCGAAGACGCCCAAGGGCAAGGCTGCTGGGACAAAATGTGCGTCTCCTCCGTGCTATCGAAGGCATAC
The DNA here is from genome assembly GCA_029289565.1 of Mycena galericulata. Classification (NCBI taxonomy): domain Eukaryota; kingdom Fungi; phylum Basidiomycota; class Agaricomycetes; order Agaricales; family Mycenaceae; genus Mycena; species Mycena galericulata. Next base: position 195,184 of record JARKIA010000227.1, read on the forward strand.
TTAGTGTTGACATGGACGACCGCCCGCCTGCAGCCGCCACAAAAGGGAAATCCTCATCAAAACCGGCGCCGAAGGACAGCAAGGCCAAGGCGGCGAAGAAGGCGGCGCTGCAGGGCGCACACGGGCACGCGTCGCGCAAGACGCGGTATAGCGTGTCGTTCCACCGGCCCAAGACGCTGCGCCTGCCGCGCGAGCCAAAGTACCCGCGCAAGAGCGTGCCGCATGCGCCCCGGATGGACCAGTTCCGGACGATTGTTTCGTGCGTTTTGCCTTCCACTCTCTCCGTCTTAATTTAATGACTAACTTTTTTTGTGCAGCCCCCTGAACACGGAATCCGCGATGAAGAAGATCGAGGAGCACAACACGCTCGTGTTCATCGTCGACATCAAGTCGAACAAGCGGCAGATCAAGGACGCGGTGAAGAAGCTGTACGACGTCAACGCCGCCAAGGTGAACACGCTCATCCGCCCAGACGGGAAGAAGAAGGCGTATGTGCGTCTCACGGCGGACCATGATGCGCTGGATGTAGCCAATAAGGTGCGTTTCGCTGTCATTTCTATGTACACGAATGGGACCCTGATGAGTGAATGTAGATCGGGTTCATCTAGGCGTGCGTGTGGGGAGACGGGTAGCGTAGTACGATAATATGCCATTGCCAATGCTATGCCGGTTATGCAAGGCGCGATGCGAGTCTGGGCTTGGACGGCTTGGCGGCTGTCGTCAACTGCGCATTTCACATCCAAGTGATACCTGAGAACGCGAGTTTGTTTCTCATTCCTCGTTCTCTTGTATGTGTTCCTTGTCCAGATCTTTTTTCGTCTGTACACACAATTGCGGCGACTGACGTTTCATCTTGACTGGGTGGATCAATAAGGGCTGAAGTCTGGACGGCTCGGCACGCTCGGTGACAGTGACGCGAGTGGTCGGTGTATCCTTAGCGAGATGAATTTGGACGCGGATCGCGCGAACCAAGAGATTATCTCCGCGATGGTCAGATGAGATATAAAAGAGCGGACAAAATTTGAGTGCCGGCATGAACGGAGTCACAGGCAAGTTGTTGGTTTCTTGCCTTTGGCATGGAATTCATTGAGGGAGAATGAAGGTGTACCTTGATGAGTGGGCGTCTAGTTGGATCTGCGGGAGATGGATGAAACAGAGAACCAGAAATAAAAAGATTTGAGTGTGACGGGTGACTGATTCCAGCTAGCTTCGTTCCCTCCTTCTGACCGTTGAGCCTTGTCCCCGTTCATCGTGGCCCTCCGACTCACCTCTGCTGCTCAGCAGTAGCTTTCACGCTCCTTCGTCCTATAAAAAATACCATCCAATGCTATTCAATACCCTTTTCCTCGTCTCCACTCTTGTCGCCACTGTCCACGCTCACTCTGACGACCTCAATAACCGCTCAACTCATGTCCGTCGCTCAACGAGCAGGCGCCAGGCAGCAAATGCCGCGCGACACCGTCTGAAGGGTCAGTTTCGTCTAGTTGAATCAACAGATCCTCATTTATTTCTCTAGACGCTCAGCGGGACATTGGCGGGTTCGACCCGTTCAGCGGCCAGGACCCAAATACCGACCCGTTTGCCCTCCCGTCCACCGACCCGTTCGGTAACCCTGCTACCGACAACAACGCTGGGACTTCGTCTACTTCGGCGTCGAGTACCGACTCTGCCTCGAGCACTGATCCAGGCACCTCAAGCACACCGACGACGGATGCGAGTGCCTCCAGCACGACGACGGATGCAGGCACCTCGAGCGCGGACACGGACTCGCAGAGCGCACCGGCCTCGACCTCGGACACGACGACGGCGACGACAACGACGACCACCACGGACAGCTCGACCGACTCGGCAACGACCAGTGCCCCACAGTCGGTGAGCCTCCCCGGGGCGACGTCCACGAGCATCTCCGCGACAGACACAGACAGCAGTTCGGCGTCGGCCACAGACAGCAGCACGGACAGCAGCACTGACAGCAGCTCTGCGTCCGCAACTGACAGTAGTGCCACCAGCGCTTCCGACGTCGCCACCAGCGCCTCTGCCTCGACTACGCCCCCGCCGACCTCGTCGTCCGACACGTCCTCCGCGACGACGACCAACCTGCTTTCTGAACTGTCCAGCTTTTTTTCGAGCGTCTTACAGACCCTCACGGATCCTACCACGGACAGTAGCTCGCCTACCACCAGCGCCTCTGCCACCGGGCCCACCGACAGTGTCCCAATCAGCGCGACGACGACCTTCTCTGCCAGCCAGGTCACCACAGACAGCTCGACGCCCACCTCAGACAGCTCGACGCCCACCTCCCAGACAACGACGACGTCTGACACCATCTCCAACCCGTTCTCCATCTCGATCCCGTCTATTAGTCTGCCGTTCAGTCTCTCGACCACCACCACAACCGACACCCCGCCCACGTCTGTGCCTGTCAGCTCGACGTTCAGCAGCGTTGCCCCGCCGACCTCGCCGTCCAACTCTGGCCCCCCTGTGAGCTCGACGATATTCAGTTCCGGCCCCCCGCCTACCACGGTAGTGAGCTCTACGCTGTCTGGGCCGCCAGTCAGCTCTACGCCGCCGACCAGCTCCGGGCAGGTCATCACTTCGGTGGTTGGCAGCAGCTCGTCGGTCGTGGCGTTCCCCAGCGGGTCGTCCGTCTTGGACAGTGTCAGCGTCACGACCACGACCAGCATCAGCACCACCACCACCACGACTGTCATCGCGTCCGTCCCCTCGGACCTCACGTTCATCCTCACCGCGTCGTCCCTCGCGCTCGCGTCCTTCACCCCGACGTCGCTCTCGCTCTCGAACCCCGACGCGCCGACGACGACCGTGTCGTTCACGGCGAGCGCCGCGACCGCGCTCACGACCGCCGCGCTCCCCTCGGGCCTCCCGTACCGCATCTACCCGCCGTCGGGCCCGCTGCTCAGCAACCCCGGCTCCAACTACTCGTTCATCAGTCTATTGTTCGACGGTTATCTGGATTGGGACTTTGTGTGCACCAACGACGTGTCGAGCACGCAGCTGTTTGCGATGATGCCCGTCATACTGGCGACCGCCATCGGGTCCTCCAGTGCGTTCTTCCTTTTCTTCACTCGCGACGTGATTCCCGGCTGACAAGGCGCGTAACATCCAGCGAACGATGTTCTCACGTTCGCGCTCGAAGTGCGCATCCCCTCGACGTACACGGGCCCCGCGGAAGTCAACGACCTGCAGACGGTCTTCCTCGCGTACATCCCCACAGACGCGATCTCCACTCTGCAGGACGCGCTCAAGTCGAAGAACAGCCTGTTCTACACGGGCGTCGACTCACCCGTCGCCACCGAGCTCGCGTCGCACATCGTCGCGGCGTTTGCACTCAACTCGGTCGCAGACCCGAACGCCCCGGGCGGCTCGGGCAGCGCCGCCGGGAACAACAACGACGGCGCGGCGGCGGACAACGTGGGCGCGGCGAGCCAGAGCAAGACGCGGCAGGACGCGATCATCGGCGTGGTCACGGCGCTCGGCGTCATCGCCGTGCTCGTGCTCGTGTTCCTTGCGTTCCGCGCGTTCCGGCGCCGCGCGGAGCTCGCGCACCGGCGGCTGAGCGACCCGCCGGATATGGCGGCGGCGGGCGCGCGGCCGGACGGGCGCGAATTTGACCAGGATAGCGTGGGCGGGCAGAGGCGGCGGAGCTTTTACTTTGCGGAGGACTCGCTGCGCGGCTTCCAGGGGGAGCGGCCGGAGGAGGGGCAGTATGATAGTCGCGCGCCCGGGGGGATGATGCAGCGCAGGAATGTGATGCCTGCGGCGATCTCGGCGCCGATCTTGCAGCAGAGCAGTATGAATTGGTAGTTTTCCCTCACTCATACGCTCGCATACCACTCGCATACTCACCCACGACGACTCGCACCTCACCTCACACACTCACAATTCACACTCAAAACACACCCATATACCTACATACACCTCTTTCCTGGATGCGTTTTGTTTTGTTTTGACCCCTTGTCCCTGACCCTTGTCTTTTTCTTTTTGTTGGCTGGCTGGCTGTGATATACTTGGTTTCCCGTTGATGACGCTCTTCCTCGAGTTGACAACATCCATCCTCCTACGTTATTCCCTTTTTTTCTTTGTGTCTTTGTTGTTTACAATACGTACGTTGGGTGAATTCTTGCTGTTGGGTTAGTTAGTTGGTTGGTTGGGGTGGGTGCCTGTGTTTGCTACAGTGGTTGCGTGGTGGGTAGGGCACGGAGCGGAAGGATGAGAGGGAGGGGAGGGGAAGGCAGGGGAAGGGAGCGAGTGGGGGAGAGGAGGAGGAGGCAGGCAGGCGCTGCGGGGCACCCCCCTATGCATATGCGTTACTTAATATTATTGGTTTCCCGCCCGTGTGTCGCGTCGCGGTGTCGAGAGCGCGAGAGAGGTGCTGGATCTAAGGAGTAACTGACAACATACATATTGTCAGGGGCAATTTCCTGGAATGTTTGCGATGAGTGTTCGGTGAGCTCGGTCACCCTGGCCACTTGTACAGAGATTGCAGGCGAAGATAGTTCCCATTAACTGATACTTAGACGGCGCCGCAAGCGTGGCATTTGGCACAGCGCGTAACGCGTGTCTTGAAGGTTTCTGCTTTCTCAGTTCGGGAGCGTGCCTGACAGGAGAAATAATCGAATATGGCCGCATGGACTTTGCATGGAGGTGAGGAAGTGATCAGATATCGTGATGGGAGTCGCATTTCCACTTTCGGTCGCGAATCAAGGAACCGTTGAATTTTAGGTATCAGTATCTGTGTTGTTTTACGCAGTCTAGAAGGTAAACGTCGACGGCAGGTGTACATGCGAATCTTAAGGCTTGCTAGTGCAACTTCCGACACCTGCGAAGTGTTGCCTATTTCAAAAATATAGCGAAATATGCGCGATCTCGAAGCCACGAGCCAACCACGAGTCTCAAGAAGAATTCGGAAGCTTGTATACCTGAAGAAATCTCAACCCCGTTACGGCGGCTTCAGTAAGGAAGTACTGACCATTCGTCCAACCGCGCGCAATTCATTCAAAGTCGAGAGACTTCAGTTCTTTCCAGTCAGGAAGCCCAAACATGGACGGGAGTTTCTTCCAGCATGTCTCCCTTCCCGCATTGAAAATCTTCTTTGCCTCCCGTCGACAATGCTGACACAGGTCACCGTCCCAATTCTTGTCCCATTCCTTGACAGCGTAGATCTTTGGACGTCCCTGGTGGAGCGTGTCGTTGAAGATGGTTTGCAAGGCATCCTCGCATCCTTCTTCATCGTCACAGTCATCACTGGGGATAGGACCTTCATCTAAGTCGAGCCATTCCATCGTCGTCTCCGACTGTAGTTCCAAAAGCTTGACATACCCCTGGAGACAGGCGAGGCGGTCAGCGGTGCTCAAAGTCGTTCCCTTGTCGTTCAAGATCTAAGAATGGTAGGCAAATTAGCAGCGCCCGTATTTGCGAAACATGGGCCATACATCTCGCAAGTAGTAGTTTCTGGAGATCATCAGATAATACGCCGAAGGAAGGATCGAATAAAGGCCGAGTTCTCTGGCCAAGGATATAACATTGGGGTATATGTTATGTTCCAATGCCACGAACTTCCAGGAGTCGGTATCAAACCTCGTAAGCGTAGTCGGGAACTCCAGTTTGAGCCGTCGAAGGCAATCTTTGCGAAAGAGCGGACAGTCGTATTTCTTGCTGAGCCGCAAAATAGCTGCGATGAGTGCCAAGCCTGGGACCTTCTCAGGAATCCTTCTGTAAACCAAGGACGTTTGCGAGATTCCCGGATAGATACAACTTGCGCTTACTTTGGGTATAGAGCTCCGAGAAAATGCACCCAGTCTTGGGCGGAGTCTCCGGAAAGGATGACGATGGGGCAGTTTTCGACGGTCGGCTCGTCGACGGGGAGGGGTAGTGTGAACATATCGCGGAAGACCGACGAGTGCATAGCCAACATGCTCTTTGTGAGGCGGAACTGCGTGGATTCTACCTGCAGAATAATGTTCCCATCGTCAAACCAGTACTTCGTGGACCGCACAACCTCGGTTTCAGTGTCGGTAGAGTCTCTGTCCTCGGAGCGGCGCCGTTTCGTCGGTGGCGCGTCCATGAGAGTACGCGATTGTGAGGGTTTCAGTCAAGTTTCATTGGCCCATCTGGCCCATCTGGCCCATCTGATCCGATTGATCCGAAGCATAATTGCCATAAACGGCCCCAGGCGTTGAATGAACCAAAACGTCAACGAGCTAAGGAAATGTCGTTCCTCGAGCCATACCTCGACGACAATTACGGAAAATTGAAACCCATGCCATTGATGAGATGAGACGGCAATGAAAAACTGCAGCGTACAGTATCTAGATATCCATCCAATTCTTACGCAGCCAGGGCTGCGCTCAGCATCGCAGCGAAGTTGGGAGTACCAAGCCCGGTCACTGTGCGTATTATCAGTGCATATTCGGCATTAAAGGAATAAGAGAAATCATACCCGGGTCCCACCCAGCCTTCGCCGGAAAACCGTTGGTGTTGCATCCCGTGTTGTGGCCCCTGATTAAAGCATAAGAGGTGCTGAATAAGTGGAGAAAAGGAGGGACCCACAGAGTAACGTCGTTGAAAATCGTGGGGTTAGCGTAGAGGCTGGGTTAGCGTTAGGATTTCATTCTAACCAGTCGACGGCTGGGAGCTCACAAGGGATTCAGGAAGCCGAGAGGCGCCTTGCCGGCGGCGATGAGGCGGTCGTTGATAAGACCGATGACGCTGGCGAACGAAGGGGAGGAGCAGCTTGTTCCTGAAACTCCCTCAAGTTTACCTATCGAATGATGTGCTGAGTATAATAATAGGACATTCTTAGTTAAAATGACATCGCTTACCGCCGTTCTCGATGTCAAAGTCGACTGAAACAAAGGACATCAGAAGAGAGAGAAAAAGCACTTGTGAATTTCGTGCAGACCTCCTTGAGAGCTGACATCCGGATAGGCACGGCCCGTCGGGGTGAACTTTCCGGCGTTGGTGGTTCCAAGAGCGGTCAGGTAGGCCTGCACGGCGGTAGTTTGGTACGAGGGCTGGGTGAAGACGTTGCTGAAACCTCCGGACGAAAAAGAAGCGGCGGTCTCTGAAGGAGGGATGCCTGAAACAGCTCCTACTGAAGTCATGAAAGGACATCCGGACGGGAAGGCAACGAGGAAGGTGGTGCAGGTCTAGGCGCACCGATGAGTGTTGTAATTGTTTATAAAAAAACGCGGAGGCATACCTGCGACTGTCCACCGGCAACACCACCTGGCGGGCCGAGATGAGCGAACTGCAAGCATCAACGAAGAGGAACATTATTTACCGTCCCCACTAGCGAAGAGGATAGATCCACCGCGAGTGCCGTAAGCAGCGTACGCGTTGCACAGTTTCCTAGGGCCCGCGAGAAGTCAATACATTATCCAGCCGCGAACAGTGAGCACTCACGTAAAGGTAGCAGCAGTCTGGTCAGTCTCATCCTCACCGTAAGATGTGGTGAGAACTGGAGGAAAGAGTTAGTAACAGCAAATTATTTTCGAGAGTCCTGACCTTGAGGGACGGTGGCAAGTTCGCTCAAGTTGTTGATAATATCCAGGAAACCCTGCATCGCGTAAGGACCAAAAAAATAAAGATGCCCGACTGAAATTACATCGAGCGCGCCGTCAGAGAAATCATTTCCACCGCTGACAAAGGTTATAGGGACGTCGGTCGCTAGTCCGACGGTGTATTGGATGTCTGGGCACGCTTTCAGAACAGCAGTCCATCGTGGAAATTTCGTTCCGAAGCTCACCCAAATTAGCCTCGATTCCAGCATCCGCTGTGCCCTGTGTGTTCAGACCACCGTCGAAAGTACGAAGCGCGAACGTCGTCGTCGAGGGGATGTCAGTCCGGAATCTACGGGGAGGCTCGTTCAGTCGTTGGCTCAATTGAACACTCAATCAAGATACGGACTTGGCCAGGAAAGTAGAAAGATCCTTCGTTTGCGCAAACTGTAGGCCGCACGCATCAGCCTACTGTGCAGTAGAAGAGAAAAAACCGGTCACCTGTTGGATAAATCCGGCCACAGCGATCGAGTTTGTCTTCTGGGTCGCCGGGGTGAGCGGAATTCCGTACATGGCCTGGAGGCAAGCCGGAGTCACCTTTCTCAGAAGATGAGCTTTTGCATTAATACAAAAGTTGCGACTTACAGTCGTGGCGCAGGACGCGGGAACCGCGTCCGACACAAGGCTGGTGTTGACCGCAGGACGCGCGCTCGCAGTAATGATGGGGCCACGACCGGCAGTCAAAGGTCGCCCGAAACTAAACACACAAACAAAATTCAACCAAGTTCGCAACTCTGATCGAAAAATACACACCCAGTGGTCGGGTGCAGGGCCTCGATGTGAGGGATCAGCTCCGCAGGCAGGGAGGCCGTGAGTGTCCGGATGATTTGCTTGCTCGTCTCGATGTGCGTGAAAGTCTCGAAGTTTGCGTCGAGCATCTCGTTGGCCTTCGACACGGGGACTTGGACGGTAAGCCATTCGCCATAGGGCGATGCAACGGTGGCCGTGAGATCATTCGCATCGAGCCACGCGGTGACAGCACTCAGGGACTCCGCAGTCGGCTCCATGAAGGCCTTGGCCTCCTCGAGAGTGAGGTGCTGGCCGTACAACGCCGACCCTGGCGTGGAAACGGCGAACAAAGTGGCCTCAAGTCCTGTTGGAAATTAAAAACGACACATTGTTCGGAGGAGGACATCAAGTGTAGAGACCTGGGAAGTTGTTGCTGAATAGGCCAATGCGCAAGTTGATGGTCGCAGAGCTAGGCGCAGGACCATTGCTCGTGAAGCCGCTAGGCACCGCATCTCTCTTCTCGTGAACGACAAAGTTCGGGCGCACAGCAGGCGTGGCGGCCACCAACGACAGTACCGAGATGAAAAAGAGGCTAGTTGCGACCATACTTGCTCAACCCAGGACGAGTATGATCGTCAAAAAACTTGGGCGTTACTTTTATACTGAAGGGCAGTTGTGCAGCGCATGGAGTTTCTCCGGACAGAACGAGGAAGAAGAAGATAAGGTGTGAAATAATGGCGAAGGTCGGCCAGCCAATCGCATAGAGTCTTGACTATCAAGGATCGAGGGATACGAGGACAATCCTGGACATGAAAGTGAGGAGGAACATCAAACACACCTGACTAGAACATGCCGCCAAGATCTGTGCCGAGATAACACAGGTGTGCTGCACATATACACAGAGGCGGATGGAATTCACAATGTCGACAAGCTCCGGAGGGGGCACCTTGAGGAGACATGATTGCACATCATATTCAGTAAAGGAAAAAGACGCGGTCTCTCAGGGTGTCGCGTGGATGAAGCTTTGAAGAAGTTTTCCCAGGCGTTGTCTTCGCTATATATACCAACACCAAGCTCGGCCCGCACGTATTAGGGACGCTCGGGACAGGCTTGGCGCGTCCATTCAGCGTATTTCTTCGCACTCGAGAGATAATCATGTGGAACCCAAGTACAGTAGATCCGCAGAAAGCCTGTCGTGGTCCGAAGAGATATCAGATGAAAAATCTCTGAAAAAAAAACGAGGGCATCTCTAGCACGAAGTTACTGAATTCTTGTCAAATGCTTGTCTGTTCACGTTCTTGATGTAGTGCCTCAAAGGAAAGGAAAGTGGGGACTGGCGTAGACGGGGCCAAGAAAATCAAGGCAGGGAACAGTGGTCCAGAAGCAGTCGCCGCGTTCAATGATAACGGTTCCAAAGCCTTCGATGCGGCGGCCCACCTCGGCAAGCCCGGGAACTTCCGGCGATGTTGAACCCGGTTCGAAACAAACCTTGAGCTTGCCTTAAAGCTGGATGTGTTGGAAATGGCGCCGCAGTTCTTACCTCGTCCCTGAGATCTGAGACGAGGATCGGACCGTCTATAACATTCCAGCGTCCGTCCGGACCGACGATCTGTCGGTTTTCGTCGCCTTTCGTTATTCTGTCGCGCGCGATTGCCACACCCTGACCGATCTTCCACCGCCCTGGAGGTAAAGTCATAATATGACCAATGTTTAAAGTGAAGGACCCCTTGAAGAACTTTGTGATCGAGGTGACAAGGATGGTCGACTAGAGAAAGAAGAGGCTGCAAGTCAGCTGGCAGTAAACCGGGCATCATCGTGGTACTGTACGTGTGCGTTCTATAAACCGCAACGGGCACTCAATCATCTGCGACAAAAGAGCAGATGTTACGTTTTCCCTAGTAATATGATTCCAGTGCGGTTTCCCTGCCACTGAAGTATATTTCCTTTGACGTTGACGATGAACCAAAGCAAGGCGATGCGGGCGCTCCGACTTTGCCCTTTAGCCAGTTGACGGGGTCCGTCGATCGCCGGAGTCGGAAGAAAGAAATAGTCGGCCCGTGATTGGCTCGGATGAAATCGGAGCTGTGGGCCGACCAGACTAGAAAAGTTGGCTAGCTGTCACTCGCCTCTTCCTCTCTTTTACATTCCTCTTTCTCCAAAATGCCCTACGCACCTGGCGAGTATTCATTATTCCAGAAAACTAAACCAAATTGCTGACCTCGCCGTTGCAGGTGACGCCGGCAAAGGAGCCAGTCTTTTCAAGACCCGTTGCGCTCAGTGCCATACCGTCAGTCTTCTTTGCCTGGTCTTTCGGCCTTGCTGAACCCGTTTAATCTAGCTCGTCGCCGGTGAGCCCAATAAAGTCGGCCCCAACTTGCACGGGTGCGTTCTCCATCGCGCGTTGTACGCTCGCCACGTCTCATCTCGCTACATAGTCTCTTCGGCCGCAAGTCTGGCCAGGTCGACGGCTTTTCTTACACCGCCGCCAACGTCAACAAGGGCGTCATCTGGGACACCGACACCCTCTTCGAGTACCTCGAGAACCCCAAAAAGGTGCGCCCACTCGGACGGTCAACTCCTCCGAGCCTTGAACTTTTGTTCGCAGTACATCCCCGGTACCAAGATGGCCTTTGCTGGCTTGAAGAAGGAAAAGGACCGGAACGACCTTATCACGCACATGAAGGAGGCCGTGCGTCGCCCCTTTTCAATATCCCGCTTTCCCCATGCTAACGCGTGCCCTAGACCGCATAATAGACCGAGAGCTGTATTCCTTGGGCGGATAGACTAGGCCCCTTCATATCTAATTGCATGGTCACTGTTACGATTTATCACGTCGAAATCCATAGAGCTTGTGGCTGCACATACACCCCACTCATATTATTATTGCATTCCGAAAGTGGCAGATTTTTTTGAGCCGGAAACTTTCTCCTCCACGCGTATTTACATGCAGAGATACCACGGGGGTTCTCAGCGACCTCAAAAGGAGCACTACCGAGCCAACAACGCGTCGTATCCGCTGGCGTTGAGTCGACCCAATGCGGCACCCGATGTGACACAGAGTGACCGCCGGCGCCAACCGAGAAACTTTTTTTCCCTGCTTATGCATTATAACTCAGGTCCCAATTCTCCCCTCTCACCATGCCCGCCCTCGCCTCAAAAAAGATACCCCTCTTCAACTCCCCCGCGAAGACGAGCACTCCGCGGCCAAAGCCAAAACCACAGTACGTCGAGGTGAACGATGAGGACAGCCTTATTGGGCGGCGGAAGCGACCGCACGGGCACGGGAAGCCGCAGGCGCACAGTACGCCCCCGCCGCGCAAGAAGCAGCGGCTGTCCATGGCCATGGGGGAACCGTCGACATCGGCATCAAGCGCGATTCAGGAGCAGCGACGGCAGCTGCCGATTGCGAAGGGTGGGTGGCAGGCTGGCAGGCTGCACGCACGCATGATATTCGCAGTGACTGACATGGACATCGGGCAGGCAGGGATGCGCTGGTACAGGAAATTAGGGCGCACGACGTGACGGTGCTCCTCGGGGAGACGGGCTCGGGGAAGACAACCCGTGAGTGCGCTGTGTCCTGTGCCAGTGCGAGTCGAGCTGACGCATCGCAGAGATCCCGCAATACCTCCTGGAAGCGGGGGTGGCGGAGGGCGGGCTCATCGGGATCACGCAGCCGCGCAAGGTCGCAGCGACCTCGCTCGCCGCGCGCGTGTCCGTCGAGCAGGGGACGCCGCTCGGCGGCCGCGTCGGCTATGCGGTGCGCTTCGACGACAGGTCCGGCCCCGACACGCGCATCAAATATATGACGGACGGGATGCTCACGCAGGAGCTCCTGGGGGACCCGTTACTGGGGCGGTATAGCGTGATTATTGTGGATGAGGCGCACGAGCGGACGCTGCGCACGGATTTGCTGCTGGCGAATTTGAAGCGCATTTTGCGGGAACGAAACGGTGATGACGCCAAGGGGAAGCAGCAGAAGGAACGGAACCCGCTCAAGGTTGTCATCATGAGCGCGACGCTCGACGCCGAGAAGTTCAGCCGGTTCTTCTTCAAGTGCGTGCCCTCGCCACTTGCTTCTTGCTTCGACACTTACTTCGACAATTCAGCGCAAAGATCATCTACGTCAAGGGCCGACAACACCCAGTCAAGATCTACCACTGCGCGCAGGGGCAGACGGACTACGTCGACGCCGCCCTGCGCACCTTCTTCCAGATCCACGTCGACCAGCCGCCGGGCGACGTCCTCATCTTCCTCCCCGGGCAGGAGGACATCGAGAGCCTCCAAAAGGCGATCGAGCTCCTCGCACGCCAGCTCCCCGTGGGGCACCCCGCGGTGCTCGTCGTGCCCATGTACGCCGCCCTCCAAGGCGCGCAGACGAACCGGGTGTTTGCCGCCCCGCCCCGCGGTGCGCGCAAGTGCATCCTCGCGACGAACATCGCGGAGACGTCGATTACGATCCCCGGGGTGCGCTACGTCGTCGACACGGGGAAGAGCAAGGAGAAGCGGTACCTTGCGGGGAGCACGGGCGGCGGTGCGTCTCTCTCTCTCTTTTTCTTTAAAAAAGCTCACGGCGGCTGATACCGCGCAGGCTTCGACACGCTGCTCACGCGCGACATCGCGCAGTCGAACGCGCTGCAGCGCGCGGGGCGAGCGGGCCGCGAGGGCCCTGGCGTGTGCTACCGCCTGTACACGGAGGACGCGTTCCGCACGATGGCGCCCGCGCCCGAGCCCGAAATCCTGCGCTGCAGCCTCGCGCAGGCGATGCTGCAGCTGCTCTGCCTCGGGCAGGACATCCAGGAGCTCGAGCTCATGGACGCGCCTGACGTCGACGCCGGTGCGTTCCCCTGTTCCCCCTCTTTCTGCTACTTCGAATCTAATCCGACGCAGTATCGTCGGCGCTGCGCACGCTCTTCCTCCTCGGTGCGCTCGACTCGCACCGCGCGCTGACGCCGCTGGGCCGCGCGATGGCCGCGTTCCCGCTCGAGCCCGCGCATGCGCGCGCCCTCATTGCGTCCAAGGACCTCGCGTGCACGGCGGAGGTGCTCGACGTCGTCTCGCTGCTCGCGGCCAGCGCGCCGCTCTTCCTCGACGCGGCGGACAAGCGCGGCGCGATCGCGGACGCGCGACGCAAGTTCGTGCACCCCGCGGGGGACCACCTCACGCTGCTCAATGCCGTGCGGGCGTACCGCGCTGTCGGGAGCGACGGCGGGGACGGGGACGGGGACGGCGGGGAGAAGGGGGCAGAGAAGATTGGGCGCAGCGCACGCAGGGAGTGGGCGCAGGCGCACTTTGTCAACGAGCGGACGCTGCGCGAGGCGGCATCGATCCGCGACCAGCTGCGCGAGCGGTGCACGCGGGAGGGCATTGACTGGCGGACGAGCTGCGGGGAGCGGGAGGAGCCCGTCCTACTGAGCCTTGCGCACGGCCTCGCGCAGAACGCGGCGCTCATCGCGCCGGACGGGAGCTACAAGCAGATCATGGGGCAGTCTGTGCGTCTCCCTCTCTTCCTGCGACGTTGATCTTTGCTGACACGACACGGCACTCCTGCGCAGGTTGTCAAGATCCACCCGAGCTCCGCCATGGCGGATAAGAAGGTCCCGGCGATCATATACGATGAACTCGTGAGTGCGCTTTCTTTCTTAGGGCATCCGACCGCGTGCTGAGGGCCGCAGGTGTATACTAGCCAGATCTACGCGCGCGGGGTCTCGTCCATCCCGAAGAGCTTTTTTGCCACCATCGGTGCTTTCAATCGCAGAGAGGCATAGACCGCATCCTTACGGACACAGTACGACTGCTCTCCTCTGGGCAAGCGACCCTCGTGCATTTTACTCACCCTTACCTGGACCAATGCATTATATCTATTAACCTCACGCATGTCACTCATCCTCTGTCTAATCTTCATACGAATCTCGGACGGTGCAGCCATTCGTCCTCTCAGCACGCGCTGTGCTGTACGCTGTGACAGACTCGTGAGTGGTTTAATGGACTGAAGAGCCAATCAAGCTAGACCTTGCACGGTTTCGTGTAATTCTGCCAAAGGATTGCAGGGAAATCACAGACCCTCTGTAAATTCCTACTCCACCCACGAGGTCTGCGCTCCCTCAAGAATCGCGATGCATCAGACTTGATAAGTCGTTCCTACAAAATTCGCCACCGCCTAGCGTCACCATAATTTGACCCCGAGTCCTCCTTCCTCACGCTTTGTAGATGAGCGCGGGCACCTTCTGTAATGACCTTGATCGAAAACATACTTGTCCGCTATCTCTAGACTGATAATTGCCGACACAAACTCCGCGCTTTTATTCGGCGATGAGGCAGCTTCACTCCCACCGCTTGGCGGGATGTAAATCAAGGTTAGTTACATATATGGAGACACAACCTTACCCCATGTTTATCCTTGAAATTTCTTTCCGAGTAGGTGAGGCAATGACATTGTCCCCGGCCGACGACGAGGCTGAACAGTTGCATATTCTTGGCAACGTCTCGGGTTTTCAGAAAGCTCAATGGTCATTGAAGTTGTGTTCAACGTATATGATTGGGGCGGAACCAAGTACAATTCTGCCGCAGGTACAATTTCTCATACATCTACTTTTACATAGCGGATACAGAAGTTGTAGGTATGAGTGGTTGCTGGAGTGCGGAAATAGTGGCGTTCATATTCTCAACAGCACTGGCCAACGCGGCAACATTGCTGGTTCCCGCAAACGCGGTTATAACACCCTACCAGTCACCGTTAGACCCGGTGATGATAGTTAAGACATGTGCCTTGCCTGTAGCGATACCAAAATGGCCTGGAGAAAAGGGGTAAACTGCTCGTTGAATGCTGTCCCGGCAGGCTGGAGTTGCCGAATTTGTGTCGTCAAAGTAATGACGTCGGTAGTGAGCTGTAGATTCATAGATATCGGACTCATATTTCATTCATGAAAAAGGGTGAAGACATACCGAAGCAACAATCGACGCACGGTACGAAGGCTTTGCTTGCGCCCCAACAAGGGTGTTCGAAAGAGTGGCAAGGTCGGTGGCATAATTGACCGAGTTCTGCTGCAGGGCGATTATTCGGAATATCTGGAGATGGGGTCAGATTACAAGGCCGAGACAATATTAAGGGGCTCACTGGAATGCTGTTGTTGGTGGAATTTTGCAAAATCCTCTCTGTGATGTTAACGAGTGCGTTCATGGATGTTATGACCGCCTGCCCGGCGGCCCGAGTCCCTTTTGCTGCGGTGACCAGGGAAGGATATGATGTGGCTGATGAGCTGCTGCTGGCTGCCAGAGCAGAGCTGCCGACGCTCGGAGCGTTTGACACAACAGCGCCCGCGGCGCTGACGGCGGAGGAGGCAGCATCACCACCAAAGAGGATGGCTGGGCTAGGAGCGGCAGCTGCGATAGGGAAAACACTTGCGGTCGGTGTGCAGGTGTCAGCGGTAACGTAGACGGTGACAGGCGCATTCAAGACAAAGGGTGAAGCGGCGGCCGAACGGATGAAGCCGAGAGCGACAGCGAAGGAGATGAAGCAGATCATAATGTTTTCGTGAGCTTTGTACGTGGGGGAGATCGTGAAGGAGTACGAATCGCGCGGTTGCGAATGAAGCCTAGAAAATGAAGAACCTCCATTTTATAGAAAATGGG
Organism: Mycena galericulata; assembly: GCA_029289565.1. NCBI lineage: Eukaryota > Fungi > Basidiomycota > Agaricomycetes > Agaricales > Mycenaceae > Mycena > Mycena galericulata. The sequence goes on from JARKIA010000227.1 coordinate 211,122, forward strand.
ACCGAGACAAAGTAGGAATGGAGACCAAAGCGAGACCATCCGCTAAACCTCTTCCGAACCGCTTTGAATCCGCGGTTGAAGTCGATCTTGTGAAACCTGTGGCGTTGTCCACGGTCTGGGCGGCGACTTCGGCCTCTTGGAAATCATTTTCCAGTGGGAGTGACTGTTCTTTTACGCCAGAGGAAATAATAAGACAAGGCACTCCAGTTCGAGGGCGTCAAGAGGCAATGAACCGGGTTACACCGGGCTGCTTGATTTGGCTAATTGGTGTGGTTCTTTACTAGTCCGAGTAAAACCTCCAAGATATGGGTGCGACGGATAGCATGCGATCACCAACAGGAGCTCTTGAAGGCTCATGATCTGCTGCAAGAGGAGAAAACTGGAAGTCTCAGAAAACCGGAAGTGTGGGGAAGGCTTTGGGAAGGCTGATGGTACATTGGCAAGTTGGAGAATTTATTACCCTAACCCTAAGTACCCTTAAGTAACACCTACATACAATTGGCTGTCTATGGCTCTCTCTACAATTCGCCGCCCAATTCCTCCTCCTCCGCGATGAGTCGCTCAGCCTCGAGTGCAGCCATACACCCACTTCCCGCACTTGTGATCGCCTGTCTGTACCGTTTGTCTTGCACGTCTCCGGCGGCAAACACACCCTTGACGGAGGTCTGTGTGGTGCCGGGTACGGTAATGATGTAGCCGTCGGGGTCAGTTTGCAGTTGGCTCCGGACGAGATCGGTAGCAGGTTCATGGCCTAACAGGATTCAGAAATGTACCAAAATAGTGAGACTCCCTGGGGACCAACCGATTGCATAGAAAAGGCCGTTGACGGGGAGGGTCTTCTCCTCGCCCGTCGAAACGTTCTTGATGCGCAAGCTCTGGAGAAGGTCACCATCTCCCAGACATTCTGTGGCCACGGTATTCCAAAGGACCGTCTTTAAAAATGGGTCAATGACCGTCCGAGAAAGTGCACGGCGACTCACGATTTTCGGGTTGTTCATCAGGCGTTTCGCCATGATCTTCGAGGCCCGGAGCTCACCGCGCCGCACGAGGACATAGACGTGCGAGCCGTACTTTGTCAAGTCTGGCAGTTGGTCGATCAGACAGATGCGACACAATGTAGGCTCAAAGATGTGCTTACACGTAGCCTCCTCGGCGGCAGAGTCCCCACCGCCGATAACAGCCAGAGGCTTGTTCCTGAATGGTGGTTTGAAAGTGCTGATCGTTCGCAATCGCAAGACGCACCGGAATATGGGAACAGCACCATCACAGACGGCGCAAGCACTGATGCCGCTCTGCCAGTAGGCTTCCTCGCCTGCAAGACCGAGTCGCTTTGCACTAGCACCAGTAGCAATGATCACTGCATCCGTTGTTTCCGGTTCTTCCTCTTCTTGCATCTCGCGCCAGTATCGGAATGGCCGCGAGGAGAGATCGATTTTCGACACCGTCTCGGTAATGATTCGAGTACCGAAACGAACCGACTGCTCTCGGAATTTGTCCATGAGCTCCGGGCCCATGATACCAGTGGGGAATCCCGGGAAATTCTCCACTGAGTTAAGTGAGCACAATGGGCGAACTCATGGACAATCAACGTACCATCGGTGGTCGTGGTAAGCTGTCCACCGGCAGCGAATCCGTTGGCCATAAATCCCTCGAACAGTACCGGATTCAAATTGGCACGAGCAAGGTATATGGCGGCGGTGTGTCCAGCCGGTCCTGAGCCAATTATGACCTAGGTGGAATGCGAATCTTTCCCACTACTTGACGAGGTGGACATACCACTTTCGAGTGCATTTTCGAGCTCTTCTCGACCCTTCCGTTGACAGTCGTAGACATGGTGGAGTATGTGTTCTTGGAGCCTATCGAAACCAGGATTGGGGCGGCTACAAGCGTCCGACTCGAGAGTTGGCAGAAAAGTCGGCGATACAGTTTAGCGGTGATTTCAAATCGCTGTCACATGCGAATTAAGGCGTTATTGTGCACCAGCCTCATCAAACAACAACGCGTCTTCCAACTTCCACGTTGCTTCCACGTAGAGCCTTCTAGCGTTTCCCTCGAACGCGTAGGGGCTTGCTCCGTCGTTCCCCGTCCGGCTCCCACTCTTCAAAAGCCCTGCTACATGCACTGCATGATGACTGGGTCTTTTTTTTTCCAGTATTGAGCAATGGGCAAGGCTCGTCGTGATTTGGCGCCCCTTGGCGCCACTTGAACACATCGTTACTTCGGCCACTGAGCAATTCGTGCCGTGTCAGGACCCACAGCCCATCAACTATGGTAACGGGCTGCCGATTGGTTGTCCGACGGTCCAGAAGCAGGTCTGAGAAACATCACGCGGGACTGCGAAGGTACCCTCCGTATATCGGCACCACTGGGCGAAATAACGATGTTTCCAAGTGCCGCTAGGTGCCGCTAAATAACGACAGGCGAATGGAGCCTAAGTATTGAGGTTTCTCCTCGGAGACTCTCATCAAATCGCCGGGTTTCAGCGCGTTGGGCACAGGTCTCTTTATTCGTTTTCAAGTCATCTTTCCTAGGGGAAATGTAATAATATTAATTCAGGTACCTGCCTTATACTTCGAAGAACGCGAACATCCTGATTTGACGCAGCTGAACAACGCGACGGGGCTCGGAAAGATATGTTATGGCTGAAGCAGTCGGATTGCAGTCCACTTTCTGTGAGGAGTAATTGTTATTTGGCTCCAGAACGAATATTAACCTTCTCTTCCACAAGCCCTCCGTTCATTTACCTGATTTCCTCCCTTGAGCATATCTCCGAGCTTGGAGTGCAGCGTTGTGCATTCAAATTGGGTCCTTGCCTCGAATGGTTTTCCAACCCCACTGGTAATGCACAGTTATGGACAATTCTTCTTTCTGGTTGTCATCGAAAGAGGGTCTACTACGTTTTAACGACTCCATTGCGCAGAAGCTGCCAAGAGATAATCGTGGTGTCAAGGACTGTAAAGCCCTTGAACAGATACATTGAACCCACTGAAATAAAGAGCGAGGACGTCGTAGGAGCCGACAGGGCGGTGAATGTCCCAGAAGCGGAAACATTGTATGTCGGCCCCGAGCATGTCGTTGGGTCGCTATCCGTGTCGTGGCTAGAAAAAAAGTCAAATGGATTCGACTATAACGGAGAGTCTGACGGATGCTCCATTATGTCAGAGTCTGAAGAAGAAAAGGCGCTTCAGTTGGTATATAATGATGGGGATTCACTGGCTGGCGTGCAGGTCCCAGCGGGAAGTGGGGTTGTGAATGTTTCGCACTATGTAGTCGCGTCGCTGCTAATCACCAAAAATCCAACTGAGCCGCGTCCAAAGGCTGAAGAAAGATTATCGATAAGTCTTGGGATGAGACCTGATGAGACATACATACCAACTTGCTGAGCCGTTCCTACGAACACGTTAGTCAAATTAGCGGACCCGACGGCATTGTGGAAGAGATTCATATTGGCAATGGCAATCCAACGGTGCTTGCCTACACGGGCCAGAAAAATAAAAGGCTCAGATCAAAGTAATACCCACAACGGGAACCGCTCTCAAAGCACGTAACTGGGCTGGTATATCCGTCCAGAGTCCTGGGGTTCTCCCATATCAAAGTTCGAGAAATTGTACCGGATCGTGAGCTCAAACGAAAACATTAGCAGGCGTAAAAGGGAGGAGAAATTGATATGAACCCCGAATAGACTGTCAGGGTGCCGTGGTTGAAACCCAGCATGAAGATTGTAGAGAGTGTAAGCATTGTTAGCGGAAGTAGAGTTAAGGAGTTAAGGGATGTGGCGCCTCGTTCCTCAAGAAACATACAATGGACTATTCGTCGATTAATAAATAATGGGAATTGCTGACTGTATCTTGACTCGCCATAATATCATCCAAGCCGATTAAATCCCATGCGGTGCCCATGGCTGCCAAAGAGTCAGAAAACCATCAGAGGGTGGGATTGGACAACCTACGGACGTGCGTCACCAAGTTAGATACCTAATAATACGATCAGCATTGGGTCAGGGATCCAACCACGAGACTAATAGTTACAGTCGGTCCAAATGTCCCGAGGCAGGCGGTCATCGCATATGTCGTAGCCCCGAATTCAATGACATCCCTAATAACATGTCAGCCAATGGAAGGACGATGAACTGGAATCCTCGCTTACCTGTTTCCAACATACTGCGAGGGAGTTGAAGTTCCACCGGCACCTACTTCCTAAAGTTTCGGGTCAGTACATACCGAAACGATGGTGATCAACCCCACTATAAAGTGGTGAATGAAGATCGATGCGGATACGCCGCGGCGCCATACCCAGTTCAAACATAGCGAATTTCAGACGAGACCCGGTGCCCAGTTTAGTACGTCGCTTTATTCGCCGCTACCGCGACAGCGCCAATATTAAAGATTAACCTAGCGATAGGGACGCAAATCAGCCAACAAACGGACCACGGTGGCTTGCATGCCGCCGTTAGGCAATTATCGTCTGCTTGCAGTATATTCAGACCGTGTCATAGAATGAATGAAGCTAAACGACGCACCGTCAAACCACCCACCGAGACCCGCAATATATAAAGATCGAGTAACAAAAGAATGACGCGAGACGTTCTCCGTGAACAGAAAGGCAAGCAAAAAACCCACCGCAAATTGAACCGTGGGAAATTTAGTGGATGGTTGGTTGAGGGCAAAGACCGGAAGGAAAGCGCTAGAGAATAGTATATTTTTTCAACCGAACTCTGTGAAGGTCAAGATTTGATCATGAGGCGATAGCTGAGATAGACATAATGGGTATGATATTAGTTTCTCAACTGTCCGAGGTTGAAACAGAAACGACTCACCGGACACAATTCCGGAGGTATCTGCGTACTATGTGGGCGCTAGCATCGCGCCGCCGCGCAGGTAGAATTATTCTCGAATGTCGGGTCAATTCGGTATTTCGGTTTCGCCTTGAGGACTTCAGTCATCTCCTAAGGTATCAGAGATGCCAAGGTTGTGAACGGAGAGGAGGTAGTTCCAAGCCCAGGTGTGACACAAGACTCCTCCTGTGGGCGTCCGTATGCGACGGTGCAGTCCTCGCAATAGAATTCGGGTAACGGTAATACTCGCCCGAACCACCCATGGCGGCATCGGCGAATCAGAAAGGGGATGAAAACGGACCAACACCGCCGTTTCCCTGCTATAAAGGCTGCAGCGGAAATCTCGTCACTTCACCGCAATGATGGACCCTCCAGCGTCAACAAAGAACGGGGAGTCGTACACCCTGAAGGTAGGTCTGTTAAGCCGTCATCGAAGCCACATTCATGACCTGAACTGACACTCAGAGCGCCCAAGAAACAGCCGAAAAGAATAGGCAAGTTGAATGGTCGTACTGACGGTGTACATCCGCGCTCTGAGTCTCCCGCAGGCTGGACGAGGTTCACTTTGCATTCAAAGAATACCTGGGCAACAAGATTTGTCTTGCTCCCATCTATGGTGCCGCACCGACAAGAATACTAGAGCTTGGGTAAGCGTTCTTTCATTTGATTATACGCTCAGAAAAAACTAAGAAAAACTGTCAGGTGTGGAAGCGGAGCATGGTACACCAGGGCGCACTGGCGTGGTTAATTCTGACAATTTAATCTCAGGGCCATTGATGCCGCCACCGATTTTCCTGACGCTCAAGTACTTGCTGTTGATTTGAGCCCAATTCCGGAGAAGTAAGTCGCTTGAACTCACTTGCGACTCGGCCAACATGGTTGCAGTATCCCGCTACCGAAGAATATGAATTTCGAAACGCTCGACGTCACAAAAGACTTCCCTTTCGAAGAGCAAAGCTTCGACGTCGTCCACGCTCGTCTGCTCCTCATGCATGTTCGCTGCTCTGGCACATGTCTTGCACCGTGGCTGACTCAGCGAGAACAGGTTCCGGGTAGCCAAGTTGTCCTGGAACGGGCTGCGAAGCTGGTCAAGCCAGGCGGATGGCTCGTGCTGGAAGACCTCGACATGCAGAGCATGATGGAAAGTGGTGGACCCGTCGTGAAGGAAGTTATCAGGATATGGCGCAATATTCTCAACTCACGCGGCGCGGATGGAGACATCGGAAGGAAGATGGAGTCGATAATCGAAGCCTCAGGTGCATTTTCCGAGCTCGGTACCCAGAAGATTGCCATTCCGATATGCAACGATGGCTCAGGTCAGTTGGATTCCTCATACATATTTACATTTACTGACAGCAGTATTAGCTCCCAAGAACCTGACGAGGTTGGGAGCGTTTTCAAGACGACGGTCAAAAAGCTGGTGGATGATTGGTCTGAACGGTTTTCTGCGGAAGGAATCAGCAAAGATATGGCGGAGAAATATAAGAACGAAGTCGATATGAACGTGCGACCAGTTGTCGTGGATATGCACTTTGTATGGGCGCAGTGCAGTCTTTGAATTGTAGTCAATGCGATCCGAACATGCTTGGACAATTACGGTCTGTGTGAAGAGGTTGAACCTCGGGAGCAATCGGTTGAAACTGTTGATGCAATCAGAATCGGACCGTTCAACCATGCCGCTCTTGCTTATACCTCTGAATCTCCGCTCACAATCGGTCCTAGTCGGAGTGCTCAACGTTTCCTTATAATTGCCTCGTTATCCGTACCACCCTCCCAATTGACCCCCACAGATTAGCGGATGGGCGACTTGGGTAACTCAGACGACCTCACCGGCAGCCCTGCGGCATTCGACATCTTCGCGGGCCATCTGGGTAATCTGTCAGCATCCCAAACGGACGCTCTCGCCGCCTTCAAGCGCACCCTCGAGGAGGCGAAGCTATACGATCCCGCCCAGCCGTCGCCCGATGACCCGACTTTGTTGTGCGTGATGCACATCGTCCCAGACGCGGTGGCTCAACCTCCCCAGGCGGTTCCTCCGCGCGCGGAGTTGGGACCCCGCCGCCGCCCTGAAACAGTTCTCCGACGCGCAGGCCTGGAGGCACAAGCACGATGTCGACACCCTCTTCACCACCTTCGATCCCGCTGAATTCGAGAACGCCCGCCGGTTTTATCCGCGCTGGACTGGCAGACGGGATAAGGTGGGGGCTATTCACTCAACCGTGCAATTAACCTCTTTCTACATCTCCTTGGTTAGAACGGCATGCCGATCTACGTGTACCGCCTCGCAGCGCTGGATTCCGGGATCCAGAAGGAATTAGGCGCCGTGCCGGCGGAACGCAGATACCAACGGATGTGCGTGCTCCCTTCGTTTCTAACGGTCCCGAACTCCACCAATGCCGCGCTAGTATTGTTCTGTACGAGTCCATGGTCCGATTTACCATGCCGTTGTGCACCAACCTGCCGCACCGAACGCAGACACCCATAACATGTGTGGTGACAATAATCGACCTCCAGGACGTCGCGATCAGCTCCATGTGGAATCTGCGGAGCCATCTCGCCGAGTCGTCCAAGCTCGCGACGGCAAACTACCCAGAGACGCTGAGTACGATCGCGGTGGTGAACGCGCCGTCCTTCTTTCCGACTATCTGGGGTTGGATAAAGGTGCTTCCTGCGATTTTCCATCGTTACCGTGCTGAGTTGAGCCGCCTCCAGGGATGGTTTGACCCCGGCACGCGGAACAAGATTCACATCCTAGGCAAAAACCCGACAGAGACGCTGCTAACACTTATCGACGCGGAGAATTTGCCGCGCCAATATGGCGGCACCCTCGAGTGGGAGTTCTTTTCTGAACCCAATTTAGACGACGCGACCAAGGACGCCATCGGTGGCGAAATGCCTAAAGGGCCCGCAGTTTTCGTCGACGGCGCGGTGGCCAAACCATGATAGGATAATGTACAGACTAATTAATTTATTACTGCTAATAATTTTCGACGGGTCAGCTCTGGCCTCTGTGATGTATTCCAGCGCACGAATGATCCCAAGCTTTGACTCTCGTGTCTCTGACCAATCGTGTGTCTTTGATTTTGGACAGGTAAGCTCTACGTTTCTCTCGCCCCATGGAGAGCGTCAGTCCAAGGTGCAATTTCGCGCCTGACTACAATAGAGTCAATGGAATATCTACTGCAACGGCGAGCTAGGTCTGTTGATCGACGGCGCCGCTATGGACAGCCAGATATTTGTCGGTTGGATTATTTGGAAAGCCCTTCCTTTCATTCACGACGCAATTCATTGCACTTTCATTGCAAACAAGCGTACTGAGTGTATATTGTACATACGTGTTCTTGGCCAAGATGATTACTCGTGCGCTCTGTCTTTGCCCGCACTCTCCAACCCTGTTGTTCCCTCAACCCCCCACTGTTCAGCCAACCTCATTTGCTTATTTCCTCCGAGAGTTCGATTATTAATAAATCGATACTCCCATCTGCCTCTTTTATTTCGGTTTGGCAAGTGCGAAGGATATCGTACGATGATTTCATGTCGCCTCCTTGCATTTGGCCATATACCTTGCCACGACAAGTCTGAAGATCCTATAGACCAAGACATTGTCTAGACCTAAGTAGACGATGGTTAACGTTGCATCGGACGTCTTTGTAGGCCATCTCGGCCATCTCTCGCCCTCCCAGGAGGACGCCCTCGTCGCCTTCAAGCGCATCCTAACCGAAGCCGACCTATACGACCCCGCCCAGCCTGAGTCTTGTCCCGATGTGACCCTGCTGTCTGTCTCGAATCAGCATACGCATCGTACTACGCGTCCTAGACTGACGCGCCCCTCAGGCGGTTCCTCCGCGCGCGGAGCTGGGACCCTGCCGCCGCCCTGAAGCAGTTCTCCGACACGCAGGCGTGGAGGCGCGTGCATGATGTCGACAACCTCTACGCCACGTTTGACGCTGCCGAGTTTGAGGACAGCCGGCGGTTCTTCCCGCGGTGGACTGGTAGGCGGGACAAGGTGAAAAACGACTCCGGCTTACTTATCCGTCAAACCCCTCAGGTCTCTTTTCTTACTAGAATGGCATGCCCATCTTGGTATACCGCCTCGCGTCGCTCGATTCCGGGATTCAGAAAGAACTTGGCGCCGTCCAGCCGGAACGCAGATACCAACGGATGTGCGCTCCTCCCTCTCCCCCCAAAAATAAAATAAAATAAACAATAATGCCGTCTCAGTATCGTCCTCCACGAGGGCCTAATCCGCTTCATCATGCCCCTCTGCACCTTCCTCCCACACCCCTCTCAAACTCCCATATCCTGCGTCGTAACCATCATCGACCTCCAAGACGTCTCGATTGGCGCGATGTGGACGCTACGGAGCCACCTCTCCGAGTCCGCTAGGCTCGCGACGGCAAACTACCCCGAGACGCTGAGGGTTACCGTCATCGTGAACGCGCCGAGCTTCTTTCCGACTATGTGGGGCTGGATAAAGGTAGCGCATTGCCATATATGTAAACTCCCGCGTTAACGCGCCGTCTGTAGGGTTGGGTCGACAAGGGCACCCAAGACAAGATCCACATCCTAGGCAAGAACCCGGGAGAAACCCTGCTAACGCTTATCGACGCAGAGAACTTGCCCCGCCAATACGGCGGCACCCTCGACTGGCAATTCTTCTCTGAACCCAACCTTGACGACGCGACCAAAGAAGCCATCGGTGAACTGCCCAAAGGACCCGCAGTGTTCGGCGCGGTGGCCAAACCATAACAGAATGGATAATGTACAGATTATTGCTACGGATGATACTTGAATTTCTACAACAAGGATGATGAATAAGTTATGTCAAGTAATATGCGCCGGAATTCCAACAGAGCAAGTAAGTGTATGTACAAGGTACTTTTAGGTAAAGTCGTCTTCAGGTTCCGCAGCGACGCCGTCTTCGTTCCACACGTCGATGAACTGTCGCGGGGTCAACATATACCAAAACGCTTGGAGTCGATCGATCAACTCACCTTCGCCTTCTGCGCGTCGACGTCGCTCGTGGTCAGTATAGGCGCCGTGGCATATGGCAACCGCGTCCACGAGATTGGCTTTTCGTTTCGTTTCGTCGCCGCTTTGTCACCGACAGCGCTCTTCTTGCCAGCAACGAATTTCGAGCATTTCCTGGGACGAACGTCAGGTTACACTTCATTATTCCTCCCGAAAGCAACAACGTACTCTTCGGACAAGGAGTACAGGTTCTTGAGATGCGCCTTGAGCAGCATGACCATGCCGATGATGACAGAAGCTCTCATAAGTGGCCGTCTGTCCGGCGCGTCTGCTTGGACATCCACGTCCATCGTTGTCTCTGTAGCAGCAGCAGCTTCAGGCCCACGCAGGTGGGAAAGCAGATGCGACGGAGAAATAAGCTCCAGGAGACGCGTCCCGTCGACAGACAAAACCACAGTGAGGTCTTTGATGACAGTAATGACCTCTTCCTGCGTCTTGTACTCGAGCGCAGAAAAGTTCTCCGCCATATAGCGCGTAAAGTCGACCTCATCCTGGTTCCCAGTCAGACTATCGAGCAGCGGTGGACTAGGAGCGTGCGCAATTTACCTGCGTGGCCTTGTCCTGGCCAGTCAGATGGAACACTTTCACCAGCGATTTCAAGAACTCCTGGCGCGTGGGCCGCTTTTCCCGAACCAGTGAATACCACCGTTGGAGCAAGGCGACAGGAGTAGGCTGCATACGGAAGCCTGTTGTTGTCCCCGCATCAGATAGATGAAGGTAACAAGGAGGGAAAATGCCCGCCTCGCACGGTGCCATCTGAATTCAGCCTTCGTTGGTAATCAAAGGATGCCCGAGCACTTTGGATGTACCGCGTATTAAGCAGAGAAGCGTGCTTTCCATGCAATATGGAGTGGAGCGCGCTAGCGCGACTCGACAGACCCGCATTTGGGCTGGTTTCCAAGGCGATGATAGAAGGGAAAGACTGGAGAAATACCAAATCATCAGACTATGATTCCACAAACGTGACGAAAGGAAGTATACCTGCAACGGATGGGCCAAGCCTTGTTTGATCGTAAATGTCAAAACGTCGATGGCTGTAGCTTGGATTTGCGGATGCTGTCCAAGCGCTGCAGTAAGGATGTGGTCCATATAGCGTTGTACAACAGCCGAGCTGACACTGAAGATGCGTTAGTACACTATTTCCGCAGCCGCTCGCAATATATATACCCGGAGTCCGCAAAACCATCGGTATTGCCGACGAGCTCGTCCATATTGACATCAGAGGGCTTGGTTTTCCCCTTGACGGCGATGGAATCTGGTGGGAGTGTAAGCAACAGCGACAATGTAAGGAGTGAATGCGCACCCTTATGTTTTGCAGAATGTTTCGCCGCCTCCGAAATCAAGAATTCTTGAATAATCTTGAGCAGCCGACCCCGACGTTCTTCATCTGGCGACGAAAACACATCGTCCATGATGACTGCCGAGCGCTCCATTGTCATCAGAGAAGGTTGTGCTCGGAATAGAAAACCTAGGCGCAGGTAAATACGGTTATTACGTGACACACGATTGAGCATACCGAGACATTGTAAAATGCGTCCCCGGAGTGCAGCCTCTGAAGACTTCTCGTAAAGCTGCAAAAGGGTACCGTATATGTGTTCAATGATTGGGACCTGTGGAACGTCAATAACAGTGTCTGGCAGCTATAGAACTCACGCACGGAAGGACTGATAGAGTCGAGATCCGGAACAACAGCTACATAGACATTGAGTATTTATGACCAGAGTCATAATTGAACATACAAGGGGTCTCCCGACGTATCCGTTCAAAGTCGCAATGTTCACCAAGCAATGCCACAATGACAATGAGGATGGAAAGACTCCGCAAATCATTTGGGGCCAGCGGGCCAGCGGCCACACGTTTGATGCTCTGCTGAAGACGAGCTGTGATCAAGTAAGCTGTATGCCCACGGTTTGTACAGCTTATGGACTGACTATTGCACGACTTGAGCAAACCTACCAGGCGAGGGAAATCGTGCGTCAAACATTGTACCACGGTACACATGCATGCGACAGTTTCTTGCAAACCCTGTTATGCCGACGAGATAAGAAATGTTCAACGAAAGAAGAGATATGCAAATGCTAACCTGAAGGCCGCCCGCAGAAGAAGGCTTTATGATCATGGGCTGCAGTGCTGCCTGCAGCTCCTGCGCGAATTTGATAGCGGTCTTAGGCATGTGAGGAACCGAGGCCCTAAAAATCTTCAAAAGATAATCGCTTGTCAATTGCTCCTCCGGCTAATGACAAATCCACGTTAGTCGGTAAACACGTGGCACGCCAAAATCCTTTACCGTGGTCGCATTTTTCAAGTAAGGTAAAAGAGTGGACGCGTTAGAACCAGATAATATGGCCGGATATGAAGCCGTGAAGAGATATATGGTTCTAACACAATTGATGACAGTCTGCGCGAGGATAAGTGAATAACCAAAATAATGATTGCTCGCAACTTACGAAGCCGGGTAGATCGGAAGCATCGACGAGACCGTCGATTAGAGCTTCGCAAATCTCGGAATAACGAGCATGCAGATAGACGGCATCGTTGCCCTGTTTCTCGGCAATGATCTGGTGCAAAATATCTTCCAGCGGTGATTGACGATCGTTAAAATGCGCCGAGGTGCCCATGATCACAGCGACCTTGGAAAGCAGCGGTCCTTTATCCTGCGTGGCGGCGGCTCCGTTTCGAGACTTCAAAGCAGACGGAAGCGTAACGGGGAACCAAAGTTCCTCGATGGTTTTGATGGCGAGCTCCTTGACGGTATCGTCCTCGTCCACCATGCGCATGACAAGACGCATGGCAATATCGATCTTCCGACCGTTGTCGTCAGTGACGCCATAGAAAGCTTTAAGAAGTTTGATAACGCGTTTTCGAACACTCAAGCCCGTGTCCTAGTAGTGAAGGTGAGGAAAACGATGCCACTTATATTAAGCTCCTGCTTACCGCCATACGGTCAGCGATCTTATTGTAGTAATCGCCAGCGACTTCAGGCGAATCGATCATGTATTTGCCTATGAGCTCGACAGCGGCATCGCGAACTGCGGGGGAACTATCGAGGAGATGGCTCTCGATAGCACGCCGGACATTGGGCTTTCAAGGATATGTTCAGACTCGAACCGGGATTAGGAGACAACAGACGCACTTCAGCGAGGATCGTGGGATCACTGGTGACGATTTGTCCTAACGCACGCAGGGCCTTGGTACGCATAAAGATAGGCGGAGCATCGAGGGCCAGAAGAATGATATTCAGGATTGGATTGAATGAATTCCTCAATATTTGGATGGTGCCGATCTCCTCAGCGACGCGATCGACACGCGCGACTTCTTCCTGGGAGCTACATGATGGGCATGAGCGAAATGAGCTGCCAGTTTATTTCTTCACTAACCCAATGTCAAAGACATCCCTGGCCTGATCTTTCCAAACGTTGTGCAGAGCTGCCTTGACTTTCTGGCCAAAGGCGAGAACATTGCTCGTGTCCTTGATGTTGAGGTCATCGTCCTCTTCCGGATGCGAAATTGACAAATTGAGGCGATCGAGGGCGGTAGCAAGTTCGAGGCCGAGTGTGGCCGCGGTCAGCTCTCGGGCGCTCTATCCGAAGAGTCAGCTCAACTTTGACACAAAAGGCGAAACGTACATCGTACGCCTGGTCTTCTGAGGATCGCTTTGAAAGATGCGCCGCGACCTCTTGATGGCTGGTGAGCAGTCTCTCCAGGCGTTTCACATCCAATTTTGCGACAATCTTTTGGAATTAAGATGAGCATCTACCCTCGCTACAACGAAACGAGGTACGTACCTCGTCCAAGGGCTTCAACGGCTTCGTCTTCGGCGCAGAGTCGCCACCCCCACCCGGCTGGAACTTGAGCATGCTGGTACGAATACGGGCAGCGATGACACCGAGGTGATCTAAGGCCATCGTCTTCGCGGCATTGTTGTCCGTCTGACTGGTCTTCACATCGTCCAAAGATGAGAGCTAATATCGGCTATCAATATGGTTCGGGTTCGAACGAACGGCATGACACACCATGAACTTCGAAGCGATACTGAGCAGCAGACTCGCGGCTGGGTACTCTGGCCAGTAAAGCACAGCGAGCAGATCGGATATCAAATTGTCGAATATCGCGCGATACTCTGCCTCGTTCGAGTTCTTCGTCGCCTTGCCCTTGCCAGAACTAGAACTCAACGATCAGGCGAGCCACCAGCGCACCGATGATAACACGCACCGTTGAGTAAGAAAGATGACAATCTTCTTCGCAGCCTTGGTGGCCGAATCAAGGCCAGACTTATAAAGTCTTATTTCCTGCGTCCAAACTTGTTAAGATGCCCAGTAATGATAGCGTACAAAAAAAGTACCCACAGCCGTGTCTTGGTCGTCCAGGAAATCTTCAGCGACCAGAGTCTGGCTTTGGTTCTCCGAGAAACTCTCCTGCCTACGCAGGGCGATCTTGTTCTGGCGTTCCTTGGCGATGTCTTGGGCCGTGATTCGCACGTCATGCGCGGACGTCTGCACGAGTTGGAGAAGGAGGGCCGAGACCGTGCGGATCGAACGGCCGTCCCGCAGGCTGAATAGTAGACGCCTGAGCATAGTGCACCGGTATACGGAACAAACGCACCGAAATTGCCCCGCCTTCTGCTTGGTGTCCGAAAGCTTGATGAGCGAGGTCAGGATCTCCTCGATAATCCACTCCCTCTGGTCATCGTGGTTCGCAAAGATCTGACAGTGGAAAATCAGCACTATGTCAGCTGGGGGAACACGGTAGTACTCACCGCCCGAATCAACGATAGCGCATCGAGCCTTAAGCCGCGCATTGCGCTCTTCCCAAACGTCCGGATAACCGCACTCTCTTTCTCCTTCTTCTTGTCTCCGTCCTCCCCCGCATCAATAACGAAGAACGGCCCGATCGCAATGTAAACAGCTTGGATGATGATCGAGTCGGACATGGCGACAGCTTCGGCATTAACGAGGGTGCTGAGCCGTGGAAGTACGGCCGACAGCGCCTGGAATGTTTCGCTAAGGATGTGGCGGTGGGATCCGATGCGCAGGACATGCTGCAGCATCTCACTGCCCGGGACCGCACCCGCCGACGCCTCGACGAACGGGTAAATGACCTTGGTGAGCTGATTCTTAACCGTGCTCATGCACGCCGTGATGAGCTCCTCCGAGTACAGCTAAAATCGGGGCATAGGTAAACAGTCAGTCATTCAGCCAAATGGCCACACACCTGCTTGGTGAGTCTACCCGCGCCTAACAGCGCAACGCAGCACTCTGCCGCAAAGATGCTGTCGCGCGCCGTATCAAGTGCACGCGCCAACTTCGCGTGGTCCAAGTCCGTCAGCGTCACGGGTCCCTTGGCATTAGTATGATCGACCTCCATTTCCTCCGCCTCGGCTTCATCGCCGCTCTGTGACTTGGACCGCCGCTTGCCCTTGGCCTTTTTCGTCGCAGATTTCCGGGGCGACGCGGGTGCGCTCCCTGGCGCGGCCGCGGCCGGGCCCGTAAACGGGTCCAGGTCCTCGCCGGCCTTGACACTGCGCTCCAGGATCTTGAGAATCCGCGAGAGTATAACAGGGTCCACGTCGGCGAGGGTCTTTTCCTTGGCGCGGCGCGGTGTGTTCCCAGCAGCCGCGTGGCGCACGCGCTTGCCGGGGTGGACGACCTGGGATATGTACTTCGTTAGCTTGCGCACGAGAGTGGGCTGCAGCAGCGGGCGCAAGCAGTCGACCGTCGTCTGGGGCGAGAAAAACTCAGCAGGGAGCGAGAGGAGGTCGATGTCTGGTGGGAGCGCGTCCTCAGCTTCGAACACGTCCTCAAGAAGCGCGGTGAGCTTCTCGAGTGGCAGACGCTCGTCGCGGTCGCCTGTGCGGCGGCCAGAGGTCGCTCGGCCGCCTGAGTGCTGGCGGGGGCTGTCATCGTCAGAGCCATATCCGCCCAAATCGTCGTTCGGAGAGTCAGGAGGGTGCATGGGACGCATCTTGGATTTTGGAGTGGGGACCCACGACTTAGCCGGCACATCGACATATGCCATGGTGACGCGGCGAGAGGGCGTGGAGAGGGTAGATGAGCTCGGGGTCGACAACATGCTCGCGTGCGACTTTGAGGTAGTGCTGGGGGTGATCGGGACTGGGGTGTGTACGCGTTTGACGCTGGGCGAATCGAGCTGGGTGACCGATTTGCGTTTCCGCGGGGTGACTGCCGGAGTAATGGCCAGTGGATCCGGACTCTCCTCGATTGGAGGCGGTCTCTTCTGTGGTGGCGTGGTGGACCGCTCTGGCATAATCTTCAGAGCGGGCTCGACCTTGGGGACGGGACGCGCGATTTCTTTAGATTTTTCAGCAATAAATTGGTCAAAAAAGGCGGGCGACTGCTGTGGCTGATACACCGTCTGTGGTGGAGGTGGGGGAGGTCCGAGAGCATGCGCAAGCGAGGAAGAAGAGGAGGAGGAAGATGGCGGCGGCGGTGTCGGGTAAGCAGTGGCGGGATTGGATCTCTGCAAAATTGCTTGCGCAAACGGATTGGTGCGAAAGGTGGATAGCTGTGCATTGGAAGGTGCATAGGCGGTCGGATATGGATAGGAGCTGGGAGACATTAGTGCTGCTGCATATCCACGGTTTTTCAAAGGCACGTACGGATCGGCCTGCTGAGAAATCATAGCCGCAGCCTCGTTACGGGCAGTCTCCCAGTAGCCCGAGTCGTTTGCTTGAGATGCGAGATAGTCGACTTCCGGAGCGTATTCTGTGTAGGGTGGTGGATTTCCCTGAGGATATGCCGCGTAATATTGAGGCTGGAGAGACGAAGGAGGAGCCCCACTGATAGTTAGGGTGCTTAAATGCCTGGTGACTGGATGGAGGTGAGATACGCGCGTGTACAGTGCGTGAAAATATGACTGACCGTGGGTGGAAGGATTTGCAGAGGCCATTGGATAAATTGCGAGCAGAGAATGAGCCTCCTGGACTGGATCGGGAATCTGCTGCTCTCCCGCGTAGGACGAACCCTGCGCCGCGTACCATGGCCCCGACATTGGCGAGCGCGTCCAGAAGAGGATGATGCCAAGCAGAGTCAAACACCACTTAACCTGTTCCTCAAAGCTCGCGATCGGAACACAGGACTCAGGAGCGCCGGATGGGTCTACGTCAACCGTATTTTCCTCCTCACTGACTCCCGCTGCATTTTTAGGATTCGCACCTGGCCCGGAATCACGGTCTTGCTTTCAACTACATCGTTCTCTGTTCAAGTTTCCTATCTATAGATGGAAAGCTCGGCGGACTCGGAGCCACCCTTCACATTGCAGAGGCAACAGATCTTGTCTCGCGAATGGATTTGGGAGCTCTTACGTATATTCAGACATCTCTGCAGCGGCTTCTCAACTTCAATCACGATTGACTTGGCTATGCGACATTTCTTGGACGAAGAAGGGCTGGTTGAACAGAGAACCCTGTATTCGAGTTCCGGCATTCTGTAGGAGAATGATTACGGTGCGCAGCTGCAATGGTTCGTTTGGATCGACATCATATCCACTGCCGTCTTGTGCAGAGCCACTTGTCCGTTCCTTCGGTTACTTCCCGAGCCTCAGGCTTCAAGTTCAACCTCAGGGCTTTCAAGCCCAGTTCAAGCCTGTGCTGAACTCAAGCTGAACTGATGTCGGCGATGGCAGACATGCTCCCTTGGATTGCTTCCATTCTCGTGCTGAACATCCCGTTTTTGCTCTTCTGGCCTCTCCCGACTTTGGTCCTCCAAACATCCAGAAATTGTAATGAGTACGTGAAACAGTGGACTCGGAATGTGTATAGTAAAACAAACTTCACTACCCCAATCTGCCGTTGTGGGCACGTTTCACCGCCCCGCTGCTGATCTATTATTTACCAGGACTTAGCTTTTAGGCGATTTGCCCTCGTCCGACTTGGATCAAGAATAGGACAACAGACTAGGCCCCCGGACACTACCTATAAAGCCTGTCCGGGCATAGAGTAAATCAACGACCCATTTTCAGGGGTATTTTTTCCGAACCAGCGACCGCCAGAAGTTTTGAACCATCTGGAGCAATGCGCAACGACCAAACTAAGACATCTGCACGGTGGGGAGGCAAAAATCGGTTTTTTTGCGGCGTCCAGGGCCGTATTACCGTCAAAAAATAGAGTAAATCAGTCAAAATCCAGGAAATTTTCCGGACAGGCTTTATAGGTAGTGACCGGGGGCCTAACAGACTTCGCAAAAGTCCGCAGCGCTCCGCAGCTTATGTTTGACAGCCTGTGAAGATCAGAGATCTACACTCCCACGCCTTTCCAGAACGCAACCAGAATGGCTGAATTTTTTTTAAACTAGGACACTCCGGTTCTACGTGGTTAGCGCCCATGCGCTTCCAGCACCTCCGACTTGCACTCAAATATCGCATCGGACCTCTTTCGGCGTCTATCGGGCTCTACTCACCGGTGCTTCGAAAGATTTGACGACAGCTGTGTCCACCGCATCGCAAATCTGAGTTGAAGATGGGTGCACAACGCATGCCTATCGACATGACCGTGGCCGATCTTCAATACCTCCCCGCCCCAGAATAGCCATAGCCTCTTTGAACCTACTCCGAGATCGCCTTCACCACCCTCCATTTTCTATGTATCCCTTGATTCTTTCGGCCTTGGGGGCCGTTGTGCATGTTATGTGCTTCCCGAAATGTCTCTCCGATCTGCCCGCTTGTTTTGTTTCGTTCCTGATGGGGTCTTCTTCAACGACTCTATTCAAGCTTGCGCGCTTCCAAGGTCTCTATAAAGTGGCTCATGAAGCCTACGATGTGTCCGGCAAGCAAGCACAATTACGACGAATCCTTTCCTACAGGGTTGGTTGAACCCTTCCGCCAATCCAACGAACCAAAACACACCTTGGGGCTCAATTCCCTCCGTCTTTGGTGTTCTTCCCTATCCCACTCCCCCTGCCCCGATTCCTACCGTTCCCAGCCTTACCACGTTCACATTCTCGAGTCCCAGCGGTTCGATCCTGAACTCTGTCGTGACCGGCCCACAGTCGCAGAGATTCTTCCGAGTGACCACCGACTCCACGACTGCCGGTTTTTCTGTGGTTCAAAATACTCGGCGCGAGAGCATTGCGATGATCGAATGGCGGAAGCACCCCGTCGTCGAAATTATCGGCACCCTTTCCAAGAGAAACAGTGCGCAGTGGCTCACACTGTCGCCGGATAAAGCGTGCGCAATATTTCTCAATGCTACGATTGATCTTCTTAGACGACCTCCATAGGTACCGACTCATGACTGTTCAAGGGCGCAACTTCAGATGGATGCCAGATGATCGTTATATCTGTGTACGTCCCCTCGTAGTACGACTGGAACTCACTGACACCAGCATCACTTAGTTATACAGCGCGACCACGGCTAACCCGCAGTTCTTTGGCCGAATCTCGCAGAACCAAGAGGGCACGACAATTGAAGTGACCACTGAAGCGCTCCAACTGGGGCTTTTAGAGGTCTTTGTAGTTTCGACGTTGCTGCTAATGTGTGGACGCAACATAGATTGAGCAGTGTCACTGGGTATGGAGATTAGTTTTGCCTCTTAAAGTTGTTGTAGGACTCTAAGCTTTATGGTCACTGTCACTCAAGTAACCTACTTATCGAAAGCGCATTCTGTGTTCACAACGGGGACTGAGTGTAGCGGTAACACGCGCCACCGACAGAAGCCACCAGTATGGTTCAGGCCTGGCCCGCCTGAGCACGAGGTGAGAATTAACGTGTGGGGCGAGCCGGAGGTTCGATTCCTCCAGTCTCCATTTTTTGCACCTTTTTGTGGCCGGGGGATACGCTCAATTGCAAAGAGTCAAGCCTGGACAGTGGGACTCCGACTGTGGAGAAACTCAACCTGCATGCTAAATGGACAAACGGAGGTGTTAGGGTGTGCGTTGGCGATTGGTTGGCGACATGACCCGTACTCGCATCAACGGTTTCAACGTATTGCTCCCGAGGTTCAACACCTCACACCGTTCAAGCATGTTCAGATCGCATTACTACAGATCCAAGACTGCACTGCACCCATACAAAGTGCATATCCAAAACAAGTTGTCGCACCTTGATAGCTCGGGTATAAATTAAATAATGTGCATTCGACCAATATTCAGATGTTCATCGCGTTGTATCGGTACGTCCTACCGATGTACTCGTCCTACCGAGATAAGCCAGTTGGTACATGTATACTCCAGGGCTTTTGGTAGTGCAATTTTTACAGGAGATACAGACAAGATGCCAATGCAGACTTTGTTCACAATAGAAGGAAGTGGGTAATTTCTGGGAAGAAAGTGATGGTCGCGCGGCCTCAACCTTTAATGATTGTGTATCGTGTGAGTGACGATTGTAGGCACCTCCGGGAATCGAGGAGTGATTTCGCATGTGAAAGGCAATGGCCGTCTAATGAAAAGCCCATGTCAATATAGGTTCTTGACGCCCAAACACAGAACTTGCAATATGAGACTTCCATCATGATCGGGCTTGGAGGAGGGCAGTTGGACATTTCCTTCATCGTCATGAGTCGGTCCGATATTGAAGCTCCAAAGTATGGCTGCAACTTCAAGGAATAATGTTCGATTTGCAACGTGTCGGCCGACACAAATTCTATACATACACGTTAGGCAAACTTCCGTAAAACTTTGCAGGATTCTTACCGTTTACCAAATCCATAAGAACAGTGACTCTCTTTCTTTGTATCTTTTGGCGCTGGTTTTAGGTTCCCGTCCGCGTCGAGATGCCTCTCGGGCCGAAATGTGTCTGTATCTTGACCATAGATGGCGGGGTCGTGGTTCAAACCCCTGCCAACGTATAATGAAAAAAATCGTATCTAATCGACGCGACGGGTGCATACCATATATTGACGATCATGGTGCTATCTTTCGGAAGAAAATATCCTTCATACCAGTCATCTTGACAGAGCCGATGCGGGAGACCTGGGGATAAATTCCATTTCTTTAGCCGGTGGGGTTCTTCAAATACACGCACCAAGAGGAAGAACTGTTCTCCATCGCAAAAGCTCTTTTACAATTGCCCTTATATAGGGCAATCGATCGTAATCTTCCAGCGACGGCATCCGGCCACGTCCAACCACATCTTCTAGCTGGAGGTGCGCCGCCTTTTGGACCTCTGGGTGGAGTATCATGCTAACCATGAACCACTCCATTTGACCTGCACTCTACACATCATCAAATTTGCATCCGGATTAAATGATAATGAAAAAAAAAACCGTCTCAGCACCAGCGGCACTGTTGTGTATAGATTAAGCTAGTCGTCAAAATAAAGGCGCAGATGTCTTACTATAGAGTAGCTGTCAACCAAGCCGAGTCACGAACGGAGAGTTGGTCCTCCTTGTGATTTTCTATCAGTGTTGCAGCAACGCTCGGACTGTCGTCTCCTTCTTTCTGAGCGGTAATCTCGGTCATGCACCGATGTTTTGAACGACAGAAAACAGCATACCATTCGCTTTTGCACATCTGAAAAAAATCCTGTCAAAATCACGGAATCCTTCTCGTACCAGAATTCAGCATAGCGCCTCCATGGAGACATCCAACGGGGAAGATGTTCCAGCCAGGTGAGATATTCTACTAGAAAAGCACCAGGAGGAGGAGGAGGAGGAGGAGGATATATTACTGCGGTGGTCCCAATAAGGAACAAGCAGGTACTGTACCGACGTACAATGTGTCCTTTGTACGCTACAGTCATCAACCGCCCGATCGCTGTGAACATCTACCTAGCTGCGATTAGCCAGTAGAGTCTCACGATAAAGCTAAGAAGACGGGTAATTAAACTCTACTGTCCAGGGATTCGGAAAATGACGGGGAAGTATAATGGGAACTCTTGAAAGAGATTGAGGACGAGAAAGATGTACTTCGCGAAGGATTGAATAGCTTTCCTTGATGCAATGAGTTTCAGCATGAAGTCGTACGTCGACATCTCCATGTACGACGCGCGCATCACCGGATCACAGAAAGTCAATGAATCCAGGAAGCGCGCTCGCAGCTCCAGCAACCGAGGATTAGCAACGCAATCGAAGAGCGCATGTACCTCGTCCTCCACCGCCCCCCGACAGGAGCTGCTGCGCCCAGTACACGATCCACGAATTGTTGAATTTCCGCGATGATTGGATCGTCGGAGTCAGCGATCGCCTTGCCGTAGATAATTGACATTACAACGGAAGCACTAGTCCGTTTGAGATGACTATCGAAAAGAAGAGGAGTCTTGAGCATTTGATCGATGAGGGACACAACCTCTCGTTCTTGAAGAGCGTGGTAGTTTTTGGCCACCTGAGGCCCTAATGCGCTGAGGGAATAATCAGTAGCTTTCTGTACTAGGATAGAGGATTCTTGCTCATGAGAGGCCCTTCGCATGCGCCGCCACATTGGAGTGACCTGTACAAAGGCAAAAGCTAGGTCGCCAGTGAGGATCCGAGTAACGATATTGCGAGGACGGTCAGAATAGAGGCCCGAACGACGGTCCAGGAGGTCAGCAGCCACCTTGTGGCTGCCCAAAATGATTGTATTCTGACCAGCAATGTTTATGCGGCAGATCGGGCCTACCAAATGTTAAAACGCAACCGAAAGACATGTGTTTTGTTTCACCGTATGTTTGAGTCCAGCTTGTGAAAGTTATCCAGGGATATCTTCGAATCTGGTGGATATTTCCGATGATAGGTAGTTGCCAAGGGCCTGGTGGTCGAAGGTCTGGCCTCAATATCTTGGATAATTGCCGGTAAACAAAGAAGTAAAACCCAAGAATAAGCGCGAGGCGTTCAAAGTTGAACATGGGGGGAAGGATGATTTAGGGAGCGGAAAGGAAGAAGTCGACCTCACTGTCTTTTATCCGATGTTAATTGTGGGTCCAGCCACGTTGCATAGGTTGGGCCTAAATCAAGCCCCCAGCCGCAAAAGACGAAGGGAGCTTTTTTTGGAACTTCTGATACTAGTAGGTTCTGTTACATCAAGACATTGTCGGTTCAGTGAGGTCCAGGGTTACCTCAGGCATCCACGATCTATCCTTCTCCCAGAACTGATTGGAGGTGCAGCTTCAAACCGAGGATAAGGTTCACTGACTACCGCGGACCTGCGTCATCATAGCCGCATGCAGAGAACGCCTGAAACCTGTACTTACTAGTCTTGTACGGAAGGAAGGAAGGAGCATTTTGACCAATCGAGGAACGTAGCTGGGTCCGGGCGAAGGACCAGGTCAAGACTGACAGGTCCAATTTTAGAATTCTTGACTCTGGAAATTGCCCTCGCCTCGCCTCCACGGTGACCTGGTCCACGCGGCCGTGCAACGCCACCGCCCCGGGTCCTTCTTGTCCTTCTTCGTTTCCCTTGCGAGATTGTGGTAACCCCGCTGCGTCGCGGCGCTGCCCCTGACGGTAAAGAGTGCCTGAGTTCTTCAGTGTGGCATGTGCTGGGATTGAAACATGGGCAAGGCCGCACACGAAGCACGTAACTAAGCCCAGATTCGCACCCGAGATATGTCTGCGACATCGCCTCTTGACTACATACCTCAGGGATTGGTTGGGGATCAGGGGCGGCAAAAAGAAAGAAAATAATGTTAAGATGTTATCCGTGTACAATGGACTCAGGACGCGACGACCGGAGGTCGTGTGCACGCAGGTGCACGCACCTGGGAGGACTGCTGTGTTTTCAGGCAGTGCGCCTCATGCCTATACGCCACAGATACGCTTAAATGCAGCATGAAGAGCCAATACCAGGGGCTACGCGCCACGATACGCTGCAGCGAGGGCGGCGGACCAGGACCGCCGGCGGTGGTAGTCTCCCTGAGGCAGAGTAGCTCAATTCCTTCGAACCTTCGTGCCTCAGGATATCCTTGATCTGACGTCTGCTTTTTGATCTCGGTTCTTAACGGTTCCTTGATTTTAAACTCCGTTGATCTCACGTGTTGGCCACGCACAACCAAATACTCACCGCGTCATCCGTTCGTTTACGCGTCTCCGAGGTGTATTTCAGGCGGAAAAAAATCAAAGTGTCACTAAAAGAATGAATATCGCCATAATGCAGGCTTCAAACGATGTTTGAGAGCGTCAAAATGACCATTTGACTTTTATATCTTATTTGTGGCAGTCGACGAGAAATTGGGATGCCGCAAAGGACAGTAGAAGGTCGGGACAACGACTCGAAGGGCCAAAATATCTTTGAGATTGACATTGGGTCAAAAAACCACGAGGACTATGATTTATGAGTGAAAGAGTCACGTATATAGGTCCAAATGCAGAAATAGAATATTCGTAACCACATCGTAGATTCCAAATTTTGTAGATCTCCGGCGTAGGTTTGTCGAGTTTAGCACAGTTACCACTTAGGGTGGCTAGGCTTGATCCTACGACGGACAGAAACCGAGCAATGGTCGAAATACCAGCCAAAAATTGATGTATCGGCTATGTAGCAGCTTGCAGGATGTTCTATTGAGTCATTCAAAATAATAATCGTTGCAGAATACTCACAGGATACCCAGTTCAGCCACCACTACGTTCCACCCTCGTTCCTGGGGCCACCACGAAGCCCCAGGAACGAGGTGAGCACAAGGCACCGGATCGGTGTCCAGTCGTCGATTTCCGTCACTGTATCTCATCCCAGGCAAGTTTTCAGGGATTCAAGTAGGTGGGGAGATCGTATGGGGTCGCCGGAGTTGTGTAAGGAAGGTGAAATGCATGGGTTCTTGAGTTAGAGGTTGTCAGCTAGTTTCGACATTGTGAGGCTGGTTCTTGAAGCTGTGGTGTAGTTTGAGAAGATCAGATAGTATATGGAGGTATTACAAAGCCATTCAACGAAGGGTTTGCATGAACGGCTGCCTCAAGCCCCAGGATAAGGAGGAACGCACGCAGGATGTGAGCGAGACTTCTTGTGCTTGTTAAGGCATTGTTTCGAGTCCTCCGGCCTAGATCTTTCGCACAGGACCTCTAGTTAGGACCCTTCGTCCGCGTGAAGGAGGGTTTGTCCATTGGTGGGGAGGACGTCGAGAACGGAGCGGAATATGCGCGAAAATGGCTGCTTCGGTATTTTAAACCCCGCTTAGAGGCAAATTTGATCGGAGATTGAAATGAGGCAACCGTTAAGGGTCACGCGTCAGAAAGCAGACGTGTATACCGTATCCTGAGGTTGCGAAGGTTCGACGGTTACACGTCTGCCTCCGGGAGACTAGGCGGTGGCGGATATGTTGGATCTTTCGATCGTTGCATCTCCTTTCATCGATGTCATCAACATTCGTTACATAATATTCATCGGCAATCAGTTTTGAACATGGCCCTCCGAGTCCTCTGATTCAATCTACCATCTCGTTCAACGACGAATCCATATTCGTTGTAAGTATTATGACAAAAAGCATCTCGCCACGTACGATGGGAGCAAAGAGATGGGGATCGACAACTTGGGAGTTTCCTAGTTAAAAGTGCGCTGCGCGCATACAAAGTGCATATCCACCTCGACCTGTCGCAAATTCATGTCTACTTCGTTCTTGTATTTCTCCGCGATATCTTTGTTGATTCCTTCGGCAGAAAAACGTTCGGCCCAATCATCCACCAGCTTTTTGACCGTTGCCTTGAAAACCTCACCCAACCTCGTCAGGTTCTTGGGAGCTAATATCGGTGTCAGTGAATGAACACCATACATGTTTAAGAATACAACTGACCTGAGCCATCGTTGCATATCGGAATAGCTATCTTCTGGGCACTGATCTCGGTAAATGTACCTGAGGCTTCGATTATCGACTTCATCTTCCTTCCGATGTCTCCATCCGCGCCGCGGGAGTTTAGAATATTGCGCCATATCCTGATAACTTCCTTTACGACGGGTCCACCGCTTTCCATCATGCTCTGCATGTCGAGGTCTTCCAGCACGAGCCATCCGCCTGGCTTGACCAGCTTCGCAGCCCGTTCCAAGACAACTTGGCTACCCGGAACCTGTTTTCGCTCAGTCAGATACGGTGCCAGACATGTACGAGAGCAGCGAACATGCATGAGGAGCAGACGAGCGTGGACGATGTCGAAGCTTTGCTCTTCGAAAGGGAAGTCTTTTGTGACGTCGAGCGTTTCGAAATTCATATTCTTCGGTAGCGGGATACTGCAACCATGTTGGCCAAGTCGCAACTGAGTTCAAACGACTTACTTCTCCGGAATTGGGCTCAAATCCACAGCAAGCACTTGAGCATCAGGAAAATCGGTGGCGGCATCAATGGCCCTGGAGTAGAGGCTCAGAATTGACTCCGTGAGTCTGCTTCCGCCCATACGTACCATGCCCCGCTTCCACACCTGAAAGTCTATTAGAACTTGTGAACTTGTGATTAGGAAATTGCCCACCCAAGTTCCAGTATTTTTTTAGGCGCAGTTCCATAAATGGGAGCGAGACAAATCTTGTTGCCAAGATACTCTTTGAATGCGAAATGAACCTCGTTCAATCTGGTGGAAACTCAGGATGTGAATGGAATGTGAGTACCAGACGTCAACTTGCCTGTTATTTTCGGCCGTTTCTTGGGCGGTCTAAATATCAGTTGGGTCATGTTCGTGGCATTGATGACGGGCGAAAGGTCCCACTTTCAGGGTGTACGACTCGCCGGTCTCCTTTAAATCTTGAATGTCACGCATGGCTGACGATGTGGCCTCATTTCTATTGCAGCTTTTATAGCAGGGGAGACGGCAGTGCCAATTTCTCGTGCGTCCATCCCCTTTCTGCATGACATTGCCGCGGTTACGGGGACGGGAGAATCACAGGCAGTACACGTTGAACTGCGGAGAAAGAAGTCGAATTCCGTGTCAGAGGAGTTCCCCGCTGATATGGAGGGTCCCACTTCAGCAGTTTCCATGCCGTCCCTTAACATCGGCGAACTAGGACGATTAGAGCCTATGCCCAAGGAAGCAAGTCGAACCCATGTCAGAGGAGTTCCCCGGCTGATACCAAGGGCCCGACTTGAAAAGTGTCAATTCTGGTCGCAGCACATCGGTGGACCCACCGGAATCGACAAGTCTGGAATGATAAAAAGTTCCAGGCCATCATCTCCTTCTACAAGTTCTAGAACTAACCCAACGGCGTCGCGCTTTGGTGGTGGGTGCTTCGTGTGCGCTGATGCCGTGCGCCGTGTGTGCATCCACTTCAATGTTCACGACTCCCTGCCGGGCACTGCGAAGAGCATCACCGTTTCTTTTCGACAAAGCCGTTGACACTGGCCACGCCCAAACTCTATGTTGGGCAGGATCACCGATCATTCGGTAAAATGCTACCACAGCGGTAACAACATGTCGACGGGGCCTTCGTCGAAACGGGACATCAACTTGAAAGATTACCGTCGTTTTTTATTAGAGTAGCGGGCAACTGTAGGACCCCGCTAGTAGTCCAGATCCGTGTCGCCCAATCGCCATGGATCCAGGTCACTCCGCCCACATACCGCAATCCTCATATAGAGAGTCCTGGTAACGGCGCCAACCAATATTGAAATGCCTCAAATTCGCTTGGATGCGGCTTGCGTACGTGACTCGCTGGCATTTACTCAACGTACATGCTGAGCATCGGACTTCCAGCTACTAGGGTGTGTTTTGGAGTCACTGGGTTTTGGTAGGCCCATTGACGGCTATCCTGACGTTTAGCGCACTCAACTATCGACCGCTAGGCCTTTTTAGCATGATGGCGGGCTTCACTTTGCGAATGATTTTAGTGGCAGAAAGAGCCGCAAAACGTCCCATAGTTCTCGTGCCAGTCCTGGGATTCCTGTGGATCCTATCAGCAATGGTGAGTTTGAAGCTTATTTTCCCCTGGAATTCTGTCGATGAGTTGTCAGCATTGGGTCGTCAATGTATACCGTGTCTACCAGGCTTTTATTGTCTTCCCCGACGGTGCTGTTGCCTTTTACAACACACTGGGTCACCCTTCATATACCGCAAAAAATGTTGCATATGCCACTCTGACTCTGGTAGCAGATGGCTTTGCGGTACAGATATTCTATGCATTCTATGCTCGCCTTCCTAATGATCTTGTTTTTAGAGTTATCGGTGTTACATCGTGTGGAATCGGAAGTGGTATATTGGCGCTATCCCCGGCTTCTTACTGCTAAGTACAGCAGGTGAGGAAGTCCACCTATAGTTGTGCAGCAGTTAATCTTGTGATAGTGGCCGGATATGGGACAACCTATGTTTTTACTACGGTGCATCCTGGAAATGTCATTTTCTTAACTAGCATCGTCCCTTGGATCACAGCGTGGACCACATTAACGCTCTCAACAAATGTCATTTGTACATGTCAGTCAGTTTCGACTTACTTTCACTTTGATATTCACGCCTGTATAGGTCTTATCGGATTTCGGATCGTCAGAAGCAAGATTGCCTTGAGAAATACATCCCGGGTCGGGAGGGATCGTTTGTCGTCGACTCTTATAATCATCGTCGAAAGTGCTGCCATATATTCCGCAACGTTGGTGGCCCTCATCACCTCGTATCTCTGTGGCAATAATGGCCAATATGTTGTTATTGATATGGTCCGTGTCATTCTTCCAAATCAGATGTATACACTAACCGAAAGACACATAGACCGTATCTGTTATTGTAGGTCCTATTCTGTAACGCTTAAATCCTTCTCCAGCTAATTACCCTCTCAGGGACTTACGTTCACCATGATCATTTTACGCGTCAGCCTAGGTGTCAGTTCTAGTGGGGAAACCTACACAACGACCCGAGGTTTGAATTCAGAACTGACTAGACTACCCGTGGCGCAAGGAGAGGTCTCCGTGAATGTTACTAGACTAGTTGAAGTAAACCGAGACGACTATGGATTCAGTAGCAAAAATACGAGCAACCATGGTGGAAAAGAGCGTTTCGATGTTTAGCTTTTTGGAGTGCATGTTACAGTTGTACTTCATTTAAAGGGTATTCATTTAGTTGAATAGATCGACTAAGCTATTATTTCGAAATTGAACAGTGTCAGTATTATTAATCACTGCGTTCAGGCGGCCCCGCGGCAGACGCCGTCGGAGCTACGTCGCCATACGGCGGAGGTGTGCCGAGGGGCCTCGGCACCACCTGCCGCCATCACTCGGCATAGCTCCGTCGTACAGCGACGTAGCTCGGCAGGGCCCATTTACGTGTGCCGCCGAGCCGTCTGAACGCAGTGATTATGAGTGATGTCGCCAGAAGTCTGGATCCATATCTTCAACAAGAATAGCTCGACTTGTTGAGTTTTTTTATCATCATTGTCAATGTTTTTGGGAAACAGCAACAAAAATTAAAACAGGTTGGCCCTGGAACCTGTTCGGCCGGCGTGACACCGTTAGTGAACGAAAGAAGGAGTGAAATCATTCACGTTCCGCATTACATTGACAGTACGGTTTATAGAACTCCGCGAAAAAAAGAATACTATTATAGTACCACTTGAAAGCCGCACACGTTCGCGGCGGTGCCGCAGTTCGGCGAAATGGGAAAATAGAATCGGCCACTGGGCCACTTCGGACTTACGTGTGCCATTGCTAGTCTCCCGTAGTCAGACTCTACACACAAAAGGTTTTAATAATAGTCGATAAAACTATGTGTAGATGCCATTGCGGCAATGCATGGCAATGCTCACGGGCAACCCACAAATGATTATTTCCACACATCGGCGCTGCTCGGCATGACAAAATGGACGGCCTCGGACTTCCGTACGTACTCTTGATCAACGCCTACCAACGCCCACAAATGATTATTTCTGTGCAGGCATTGCCTCGTCGTACCTCGGCATGGTAAAATGGAATCGGCCTCTTCGGACTTCGTACGCATGCCGTTGCCCACTGGCACCAGGAATTATTTCGCCGCATCGGCGCTGCTCGGCATGACAAAATGAACCGGCCTCTTCGGACTTTGTACACATCCACCAACGCCCACGAATGATTTATTCAAGCCGGACTTCGTCTGTATGTCCGAGTCATTGCCCCGCCCAGTAGCCCCATCTCCACTGCTCTCGCTGGCTAGTAGTGAGTTTGTCCTGCCAGTGTGGTGGATCAAGAATGTTTCTGAACCAGTGGTACCAATGGACCCTTTCGCAATTCCAACAACGTCGATGCAGGTTTTTGGTAAGGACCGATCGGTATAAGTACTTGTAACGGAATTCCGAAGCTGTTCTCGGATCAGACTCCAAAGGGACCATATGCACTTGGTCCAGAACTTGGGCCAGAAGTCAAGTTCTGACTGTGTGTGCAGCGTCGTTTCGATTGGGACCATCTGTGCGCTGATGTAGCATCGCCAAACCAGGTACATAAAGGAGCCAGATACGGTGCCCATTCTTTATCCTTCAGGAATTGCACCGAACACTGCCCATCCAGATGACTGCACCAAGCATGAAATTCGAAGATCTGAAGGTATGGTTGAAGTCCATTCTGTCACTTGCAGCTGTTAACTCTACACCGCCCAGCACGATGGCACTCTGGACCTCAAAACCACAATTGAATCTTTTCTTGAAGTTGTCGCATATGAGCCGCCGAATAACCTCATGAGTGCCAAGAGTTCCACAGATGCGCTTGAAGAAGCCCTGAGGACGGAAATAGAGTCCTGGAATGCCGATGATGGACAGGACGGAGCGGTGCTTGCCTCGATTTCCAAAAAGGCTGTCTCTGTTGTAGAGGTGCGGACTGTCAGACTGCATCTACCCCACAAAGCGGTTTTGTTGAGGAAGCTATCAGTTCTTTTACTACCACCACGCATTTGACGTTAAACTCGCATTTGCACTCTATGCTTGGTAAATTGTCGTGGCTGCCTTCTACACGACACTGATGCTGACCCGGGCCCAGGTTCTTTTTTTATATCGACGACAATGCGGGCAAACCTTTGCTCGAAGATTTCCAGCGCCGCATTTTGTTGGGGCATCCTCAAGAGGACAGGCCGCTTCAGCAGTTCCAAAAAGTTCTTGCAATGTTGTACAAGTACTGGGATCCTCTTTGTGCAAACTCGATGGTTTGCGCGGCCCTAGAATTCGTCACCGGCACCGTTCTCGAGGTTAGGAAGGAAGTTCATGAAATGGACGTCCGGCCCACCGCTTCCAGTTGGCCAAAGTTTCTACGGGCAAAGAGTGGGATGGCTCCCGGATTTTCCTGCGCCGCTTTCCCGAAGCAGTCACACCCCGACATTTCGGCGTATATTCAAATACTTCCAGATATCGACGAATATCTATGCCTTGTCAACGACCTTCTCTCGTTCGTGTTCAGTAATGCCGCCTGACCGTCCCATCGTTATCTAGTACACCCCACAGATTCTATAAAGAAGAACTTGCTGGCGAGACCATGACTTATGTTCATGTTCGTTCCAAAACTACTCAAAAGCACCCTTATCAGGTGTTGGTTGAGATGGTGCAAGAGGTTGGTGACCTCCACAGGCGTATAGCTGCCACCCTCGAAGGGCAACCAGAGGCATTGATAGCGTGGAAGACTCTGGAGAATGGCTTCATGTTCGTCAGTTTTGTGAAACCTTCTTCCCATTGCTAATTCGCCGCAGCGCCTGGCACCTCTCAATCAAGCGGTATAAATTATCGGAGCTCGGTTTTTGTTGAAGTCGGGGAAAATACGCTTGATTTCAGCGTGGAATACACTTCGAGACCGTGTCGGACGTACATAGCAGAACTGTAAGGTACGATATTGCGGAATGTCAACCAGACGTCGTTCAGTAGGCTCATAGTGGATTGTTAAACTCGACAATGGAGACAAGTTATGGAAAAAGAGGATTAGATTTTTGAGAACAATGCAGTGATTTAACACTCCAGCCTTCTCGCTATTTCAAAAGCCACTCCGCAGAATGTGCATCGAGAACCATGGGCGCCTGCCTCGATTCTCCTTCCATCACTGGAGTGCGCGAAAGAATTGCGGCATGACGCAGGGCAGTCATCTGGCGTCCTCCAGCTGACCTCCACGGCACACTTAGAGCAGCGATTTCAGGATCTAATGGTAGCACTTTCGGCGGGAAAGCCTTCGCCGTTGATCCAAATGCTTCCTCTGGGGTAAGTTGACCCATGGACCGAATCCATTGGCCAACAGCTGCCAACGACACACGGACTTCCCAGGACCCTCCCTCCTTGGGAAACAAGTGAGAGATTGTCTATGGTTGGAAATCCGGACTTACCGTGATTGTTTTGCAAAGTGCCGCATTTATTCCAAATGCGAGCAAATATCCGGCGGCATGGTCCAAAGCTTGCATGGGAAGTGGCCGGGGTTGCATGGGACTTCCCTCCCTTGTAAATTCGGCGTAGGATTTTCCTTCGGCGACATTGAATCCTGACGCAGTTTGGACGAGAGAATCGAACTAGTTGATAAGATGAGCGGTTTGTCACACATGCAAAAAATATGGTTGGATACACCGCGTCGATCCTTCCATGGTCCCTTCCAACCCCATGCCGTTAGATTTGCGGCCACGATTCCAGGGTGTAGTGCAGCTAATTCGCGCACGCCAAACCCTTTCGCTTCTAGCCCACCCGGCCGATAAGCTTGCAGGAACACATCAGCAGATGAAGCCAGTTCTTTGAGTTTTTCGTGGTCTGCGGGAATTGTTAAATCCAGTTGAGTTGTGCGTTTACCGCGGGAAGTATCTACATCGATAATGGGAAGGGAAGGAAGGCGAGGAGATGTAACAAGCAGAACATCTGCCCCGTGAGCTGGAAAGAAAGATGAGCGTCATCTTGGAAAATTCAGAATGCATATCAAACCACTGACCTGCAAGCGTTCGGCCAGCTACCGGTCCCGCCAACACACGACTCAAGTCGAGCACACGAATTCCGTCAAGGGGACGTGCAAACTCGCCCGATATTTCTCTTTTGGGTGCCTCTCCAATCTTGAGGATTTGGACAGGAGGGAAACCCTGCGACTCTTTAGCATGATGGTGCTGGTCCCATTCGACAAAAGATCGCAGCGCGGTAGCACACATGCCACGAGCCGCCGCCTCCGTCTCAAAGTCCACAGCGTTCCAAGTGCCAAGGGCCGACTGAACCATCGTCCTAGACGTTTCAGACGAGTCGGGGACATCCAAAATTGATAGAATTCCCTTCCGGTGACTGCTAAGGTGTCAGGGCAATTTTTGCATCGAGTGTGATCCATTACTGAGGGAAATTGGTGTGTATGCGCACAAAGCTATCGTCCTTTGTTTTGTATAATCCGGCAATGCTGTCCCAGATACCGCCAGGTAGACAATTGTCAAGAGTGTACCACGCTTCGCTGTCTGCTAAAAAATCAGTGGGTTGAAACAAGCGAAGGCTATTGCTAGTATCTGACGGAACTCGAGCACGGCGTGTCGCGCATCCACCGTTACCTCCTGATCAATTCCAGTTCGAAGCAAATGGAACTGTGCGGCAGAGAGGCCTGCCAGTCCAATAGATGTCTAAGGCCTAGACTAAGCAGGCCTAGAAGAGGACGACCGACTGCGGTACCTGCGCTACTTGTCCCAGTTTGAACGAAGAATTTATAGCCGAGCTCGGGTGACTAGACAAGTGAAGACGCGAGAGAAACGACTCGTGTAATCCGTTAGCCAGCCAGAGTTGCCGCGCAGAGACGATTGGACTGAGGGCCGCCATGAAGGATGTAGCAAGTGAGTACTTGAGTAAGCGTAGGGTTTGAGTAAGGTCCTGGGTAACCGGTCGCGATCAAGGAGCTCGGAACAACACGGACTCCGGGTTAAACTTTGACCGCTCAACCAAAAAAAGAAAAGGGTTGAAAAACCGAAACAAACTAACTAGTGTACAATTTCTTCTCGATAGTCCGTTCGCGCGAGTGCCTATTTCCACATATCAAAAACCACTTTACCGACTTTGTTCTGGTCGAACGCCCTGTACATCTCTGGTGCTTCATTAAAACCTACAATCCTGTCCACAAGACTTTCGATGCCCCCCACACCACCAAAGACATCTTGCCGCTTGACTATAAAAAGATGTCTACAATGAGTAAAGAGATGGACATAGTGCTTACCCAATAAATCGAAAGCCATCGGGAACATCGCCCGCGCCGGGCAACGTCTCCGGAGTCCGGTCAGCAACGAAACAGAAGGGAAAATGAAAGAATGTACCCAAAATCAAAGGAGACATTCTTGTTGTAAAGTTGCCTGCCCGTAAAGGGCATCGGTGGCTCTCCGTGAACGCCGACAGAAACGATGGCGCCAAAGGGTCGCACGAGATCATAGGCAAGCGATATTGCACTCGGGTTTCCGACGACCTGGACAAATTGAATTTGGGTCCTTAATTTACACCGGAAAATGTGCTGACCTCCAAGACTGCCGTGCAACCAACACCACCAGTCGAACTTTCCACGAATTTCTTGGCGTCGTCAATGGTGTGGGTTATGAACTTCCCATTTCCTTTCCCCGCGATGTCAATCTTCGTATACACAGCCAGCGCCTTCTCCCGGCGATCTTCAACAGGGTCAATAGCAATAATCTGGAATGGCAGAGACTGCGCTGCAAGCATGTCAAGCAAGCTGACACTGGCGCATAAACCGACTGGACCGAGTCCAATGATTGCAAAAGTCAAGAGTCTGTCCTCTGGCAACATGGTGACGCTGGCGTCGCCGGGGAAAAAGTTAGTGGGCCACGGCCGTCCGGTGAGCGCAGGGAGAACCTTGGGGTGGTTCATCGCCTGTAGGGCGGCAAAGACGCCGGTCGGGAGGATGTCTGCTAGCATGAGCAGGGAGCTGTCGGCGAGTCCTGCAAGGGCTTTCTCTTTCATCTCAGCTGAAAGCGCCGACGGCCAAGATTTGGAGTCGCTCAAATTGAACAGGGTGGCTCCAGCCTTAGGTACGCGGACATATTGAGCTTGGCCGCCCTCGAGTGCGGGGCTTCCAAACAGTGCGCCAAGAGGACAGCGGCAGGTATAGCCCATCCGGCAGACACTTCGTAGTGTGGATAATCATAATGTTCCTCACTGAAATGCTTCACTCACTTGCATTCCCCGCAATTAACAGTGAAAGGAGAAACCACCTGTGAGCACAGATCAGATTTGCACTTGGATAGAATTGGAAAGAGGAGCAGTACCTTGTCGCCAACCTTCAATGTTGCATACAAGTCAGGTCTTCCCTGCGAATTGACACCATAGTTTGAGCCGAGTTCCACGACTTCGCCAATGAACTCGTGCCCAGAGGCATGGATTTTTTCGACTCCGGCATGGCCTCTGTAGACGTGGAGGTCACTCCCTGAACGGAAGACGATGAGTTAAATTCAAACGCCTGTTCGAAATTGTTACCGCAAAGCGCTGCAAGCTTAGATGCCGGATCGTTATGGCCCAATCATCGACAGCACGCGACAACGTACCGAAACCTTGACGATGGCATCGTCTGGATCTTGGATCCTGCAAAGCACGTTCGGATTGTTCTACTAGACTCATGACATTGCTCACTGGGGAACAGGGATGGATTCGACTCTGATGTCGAACGACGGAGGGTGCCACCGGACCGCGGTCATCATCTTTGGCGAGGAAGTGTGTGTGGCCATTGGATGTGTTGGTCGACTTTGGGTCGAGAATCGACTGGTGGCCGCCAACGGCCGCCGGATAGGAGCGCTTAGCCGGCCGGAAATCAGCAGCCTCAATTTCAACCACGGCATGTGGCAGCAAAACCGGGCCGTTCACGACCTCCAGGACTCTCGAATTCATCATGGCTCCTCTAC
The DNA here is from genome assembly GCA_029289565.1 of Mycena galericulata. Taxonomy (NCBI): domain Eukaryota; kingdom Fungi; phylum Basidiomycota; class Agaricomycetes; order Agaricales; family Mycenaceae; genus Mycena; species Mycena galericulata. The sequence goes on from JARKIA010000227.1 coordinate 246,585, forward strand.
GAATGGCTGGCTGATCTACGGGTACATAAACCACACGACCACCGCAACTATTCACAAGACCTTCATGCTTCTCATTTTTCCGGCTACAAAATCGCAGTCTTGAGTCGTCAAATGCAACTTGAAGGTAACCATGCTTTTACTCTCACTTCTCCCTATATTCGCTTTGGCGGCGCTCTCCGTTGCTCAGCCCAATCCCGGACTAGTGACGGGAAATGTCAACCCCGTCGCGGACCCCACCCTATGCAGATCCAGCAGTGGAGAATATTTCGTCTTCTGTAAGGCATTCCCCCCGTTCGCGATGCGCACAAAGTTGAATTAAAAATATCTTAGCTACCGCAGTTGGAATCGAAATCCGTACCTCTCCGGATAGGACTGCTTGGACCCTCATAGGAACAGTTTGGCCTGACGGTGCTAGCTGGGCTGTAATGCCATATACTTACTGACCTTTTCAGTAACTTGTGGGCTCCCGACTGCACGGTATTTTTTTCCCTTCCACCCTTGTCTACTCTTTTAATCACTGCCCAGGTCATCGATGGCACATTCTACGTTAGTCTTCGCAAGCCTACAAAAAAACTAACAGCTTATATTGCATTTAGCTCTACTACGCTGCATCTTCGTTTGGTTCTCAGAACGTGGGTCCGTTCTGTCTCTGAGATTTGGTATTATTTAAATAATCTGTCTAGTCGGCTATATTTTTCGCCAAGTCGACTACGGGGCTTCCGGGAAGCTTCACCAACGAGGGCCTGGTGACTTCTACCGCCACTGGTGCTACTTACAATGTCGGTGTTCTTGATTCAATCTATTCCAAACAAATTAAACACTCAATAGGCTATCGATCCCAAGTACGTGCCTCGTCTTACCGCACCTGATGAAATGATAGTAAACACGCCATAGCTTGTTCATAGGTCAGAGCATTTATATTGCCAAAGACTTGTGATGTAAACTTTTTGCAGATACCAACGGCGACTGGTATCTTTCTCTGGGTAGTTTTTGGAGCGGCATCAAACTCGAAACGTACACACACCTCTTTTCCAAGGGATCGCCATTGATTTCCATCATAGACTTAGCTCGTCTACAGGCAAGCCGTCCAGCACCGCGGTCACCTCGCTTGCTACGAGGACGGCCGACAGCGGCGCCATCGAGGCCAGCGTAATCTACGAAATCGATGGTTTCCACTACCTATTCACCTCTTGGGATGATTGCTGTGACGGAACATCTAGGTCACTTTCAACTTAGTACTTGCACACCCCGTTGGCTGATATCGGATCCAGCACCTATAACATTCGCGTCGGGCGGGCAACAAATGTGGCCGGCCCGTATGTAGATGCCTCTGGTGTCGATTTGCTCAATGGCGGAGGAACCTTGGTCCTCGGATCGCACGGCGACGTTATTGGCCCGGGAGGCCAGGACCTCTACCTCGACGTCGACGGGACAGTCATAGTTTATCGTAAGCACCGCGTCTTTTTCTCTAAATACTGGGTGCTTAGGATCTCATAGACTATTATACCACTGCTGGGACTATCGTGAGTCAGGGCTGTAAGAATACTCTTCGGGAAGCTAAGCTGTTTCCAGCTCGGTATCAATTTGTTGGATTTCTCCACCGGTTGGCCAGTAAGTTCTTCAATTCGCACACAAGGGTTGCTTGAACTCGACACTCACTCCAACCAGGTCGTTGTGTGATACCGTTCTAAGCAGTCCTGTACATATTCCTGTCGCAATATATATATTTGGTCCCGTAAAGCGACTTCCCCATCGAGTAGTTTCATTACCATTGGAGTCGATCCCGCGTCTCCATATGCATGGGCCTTGCCACAAACGCCATTGCACGCAACCGTCACGCCTTCGTTCACCGGCCAGCTCAGAGTTTTCGCTCTACAGCCCGCAGAAAACTCGGCTCCAAGCAAGGGAAACAACCGATCGAAGCGGTCAGGGCCGTCAAACCAAAAGCACGCAAGTTTCGAGTCAGGATTTTTTTTTGAATGGCCCCGCACCGTGCGCGCCTATCTTGAGTTATTCGTCTTCATGCTCATACCAGAACCCGGTGCTGCAGCGTCACTGAGTCGCAATCTATGGCAGTCGGATGCGTCGTCTGGCATCCCACCCTTACTGCATTCCCTCGCCGAGTTGCGCTCGGTGCTCAGTCTCGCTGCAAGTGATCGGTATATCTTTTGTGGGAGTCAGAGCCAGGATATCCCAGTAAGTTCGCCACCGGAACGATGCACACATCTGACAAGATAGAAGGTATGGGACAAGAAGACCTTTCGCTTGAAAGAGAGCCTTCGCGGCCACACTGGATCCGTATTGGCCCTCGAATACGTCGCGGAGCGGGAATGGCTCTTCAGTGCCTCGGGTGACAGTACCGTCAGGGTGAGCGGCACGATACGCGTCGAGGCGCATGTTCACACCGGTTGAGCGCAGATCTGGTCAACTTCCACCCTGACACCGATATACGTCTTGTCCCTCCATGACACCGGCGCGGGCGACTTGTTTTCTCTGGCGTGGTCGCCTTCGTTGCAGACCATCTACGTAGGGTGCCAAAATACGTCCCTGCAATGGTACGACTTCGGCTCGGAACACCACCCCTTCAGTGCAGCCAGCACTCAGTTTGGCGACCTTCCGGCCTCTGTGTCAGGAACGTCGACACCCCGCAAAGCGCACAAATTCTTCGACAGCTACCCGCAGTATGAGCGCAAGCCCGCCGACATTTATGCGAACAACGGATCGAGTCGCGACACGTCACCGCATTCAGACCGTAGCACCGTGCCGGCGCCCCGTGCGTATCTAAACATCCCCGCCGAGAATGTGCTCGATTCAGCCCACTACGGGTACATATACTGCATGGCTTTGCTTCCGGCCAACGAGGCGGGCGGAGTCCGGCTAGTGACAGGAAGTGGGGATGAGTTTGTCAAGGTGTGTTCATTCTTGGAGCGCTGGCTTTCGCATTCGCGACTGAACGCCGAGCAGATTTGGGACTGTTCGGGAACACCAACAGAGCTGCACGCGTTTGAATGCAACAACGGTGCAATATTCTCTCTGGTTGTCAAGGACGAAACCGTCTATGCTGGATGTCAAGATGGATCTGTAAAAGTCTTGGATTTGGAAACCAAGACGCTGGTGCGCACCATCATCGTCCAAGAGGTTTGTCTCTCGGTTTAGCTGTGAACTGCCCTCAATTCTGATTCCATATCAGGGAATCGATGTTCTCTCCATGTCTATGATACACTCGGATTTATACACATGTTCCGCCAATGGTCAAGTCCAGAGGTTTTCTGCGTCTTTCGACTGTACCGCCTCTTGGCCTGCACACAACGGCATAGTCCTCTCCTCTATCATCACCGATGGGAATACAAAAGACCAGCATTATCTCGTCACCGGCGGGAATGATGACCACATCAAGGTCTGCTTGGTTTACACCCAGGCGTCCTTTAATCTCACTTCTACCAGGTTTGGCAACTCTCTTCACAGGATGAGACGAGGGACAGTCAGATTGTACTCCCGTCTCTCGATTCCCTTACCTCCGGTCTGTACAATCCATCCTTTTGCCGTTCATCCCTGTCCTCAAGCGCCACGATGAAGATACTCTGACCTACGCGCTCTCCAAATTCGTATCTATTCCCAGCGTCAGCTGCAACACGTCGCACAGGGAGGATTGCCGACAAGCCGCTATATGGCTGAAGAAGTGCCTGACGCAACTAGGCGCAAAGACTTCTCTCGTACGCCATGATTTTGCTTGGTATTTATACAATATTAAGCAAAAGACGTAGCTGCCAACTGGAGATGGGCTGAATCCCCTGGTGTTCGGTACGTTCAGTGGAACGACGGTCAAGAACAAGCAGTCGAAGGCTCGTGTGCTCTTCTACGGGTAAGCATGAACATCTCACTCACTGATGACAGCGACTGAGGCACCCCGCAGCCACTACGATGTCATCTCAGCTCCATCTGAGGGATGGGACTCGGAGCCCTTCCATCTCGCAGGCCGAAACGGATACCTTTATGGCCGCGGAGTAACAGACAACAAAGGCCCCATTTTAGCCGTTGCTTGCGCCGTCGCTCATCTGCTCGCTACTCGAGCGCTTGCCGTCGATGTCGTGTTCTTGATCGAAGGGGAGGAAGAATGCGGGAGCACGGGCTTCGGTGACGCTGTTCGGAAACACAAGGTGTGCATGCTTTCCATTTCTCCCGCTCGTCGGCCCAATGAATATGCCAGGACCTGGTGGGACACATCGATGCTATTTTGGTTAGGTATGTGGTCCCTTTGCCTTCACATCCTATTGCTCCTCGCTGATCATTCCCCTATAGCAACTCGACGTGGATTGCAGAAGATACGCCTTGCATCACATACGGGCTCCGCGGCGTTGTCCACTGTTCTCTTGAGGTCCGCTAATACATTGAGGCGAACGGGCTCGTTCGCTCACGCTTCTGCAGATATCGAGCAACCTCCCCGATATGCACTCTGGCATCGAAGGTGGCGCTGTTGTGGAGCCGCTTCTTGACATGTAATTACAAGCGTCTTCCGCCGTTTGCGCTCATGTGCCGACCTGCTTACAGGGTACATTTACTTGCCACTTTGACCGACTCACAGCATCAAGTTCGCATCCCTGGTTTCTGTGCGTTCTTTAATCTTTCCACAATCGGGTATCTCATGATCTTGCTCAGACGATCGGGTTCGTCAACAGACAGATGCAGAGAAAGGTCTATATCAACGACTGGCGACAATCACAGGACGACCGGCAGCTTCGCTGTCTTCACGATGGCGAGAGCCTTCCCTGACCGTCCATTCGATCGAAATCTCTGGACCTAAAAGTCCGCTCCTTCCACGTGGTCCTCCGCTTTGCTCATCGACGAAATAGATGCTACTGTCATACCGGGGACGATTAAGTCCCAGGTTTCATTACGGATAGTTCCAGATCAAGAGCTCGACTCCATTGCAAAGTCCCTGTGTCTGCATCTGGAAACTTCTTTCAAAGGGCTTCAATCACCGAACAAACTCGATGTCAAGCCTTTCAACTTTCTCTTGTTGTGCACCATCTTATTCATCAATGAACAGGTCCGTGTTGAGCACACCGCCGACTGGTGGCTCGGCGAACTCGACGACTTTTGGTTCAAAGCTCTGGAAAGCGCTGTTCAAGAAGAATGGGGCATGGAACCATTGCGAATACGAGAAGGAGGGGTCAGTCGTCTTTAATTTTTTTTTTCTTGAGGTTATCCTTGACACTACCCAGTCGATTCCCTCTGTTCCGTTCTTGGAAAAGGAGTTTGGATGCCACGCCCTTCATCTTCCAATGGGTCAAAGCTCCGACCAAGCTCATTTGCCCAATGAGCGAATATCGCTTGACAATCTTCGACGGGGAAAATCTGTCGTCGAACGCTTCCTTACTACTGTCGGCGAAAAGAGCATCCTGTCGTCCTTGGTTTAATGTGCTCTCGTTACTTAGTCCTGTATCATAGTATTACATCTAATCCGACTCCGAATGCGACTCTTTGAAATTGGAACGACGCGTCTGATTTCCATTTTGGGGGTCGTCGACGTCTTTTCCACCCACGCAAGTCAAATCTCACCGAACTCAGGAATAGTGCTTGACTGTTGAATACGCACCCTTACGAGCACCATGAAGGTGCTCAGTTCCTTACTTTCACGTTGATTTCCAGTAATGCAAATGCTTCAGACCATCATTGAAATTATTGACGCATATGCCCACACCAACGACCCGCCTTCTGATTTTGACCGCAAGCACATTTCCCACCTCGTACAGCATGAGCGCAGTACCGTTGAAATTCTGGACGCCAAAATCGTCGAGCTACGCGCTCAACTTGCAGAAGCACGCTCGCAGCGCCGGAAGCGGAGGGAAAACATCGAGAAACTCAGCGCTATCACATCTCCTCTACGCCACTTGCCCCCCGAAATTCTATCTCTCATCTTCATGGCGTGTCCTCGTACAACAGATCTAGAGGATAGCATCATGCGAAATCCCAGTCCCCTTCTCGCACCCCTCCTGCTCGTGCGGATCTGTTCGAGATGGAGACACATGGCGCTAGCCACTCCGATGCTTTGGACGGAACTCCAACTCACCTTGGACGAATCGCCGTGGAAAATGGTCCTATTCAACAATTACTGCGTCAATGCTGGCCAGCTACCCATATCTCTCGCTGCGAGCTGTGGCACACCCTATATCCTCAGTCGGTTTTTGACCAGGACCCGGCGGTTCAAAGCACTACGTTTGCAACTTTCTAACGATTCCATTCGCGATCTCGCTGCCACTCGTCATCGAGCGCTCCATGTCGATGCCCAAAGTCTGCGCATCGATATCCGCCGTCATCAGATCGACCCATACAGCGTTCATCATTCATATTCCAGTTTCCAGCATTCCCCTTCACTGCGCGAGTTTACCCTATCTTCCACCCACATTGAGGATCCCGCCTTTCTCAGATTTGTCCTTCCGTGGGCTCAGTTAACACGTCTACGCGTCGATGAGCCTCTCTTATTCTCAGCAATGCACGTACTCGTACAATGCATCAACTTGGCCCAGTGCAGGTTCGGGACCTTGGCTACTTTCGATGAGGACGACGTTGCCCTCCATGAACGGACCACTTTTCCGTCTCTTACCCAAGCCGACTTCTCTTTTGATTACTTGGATTCTGATTCCATAGAGAATTACTTTGGCCCCCTCATTCTCCCCGCTTTGAAGAAGTTTGTGCTGCGCTCGGATGCCATTGCACAATGGTCTCCGACTGCTTTCAGTTCCTTCCAGGCGCGGTCGGCTTTCGTTTTGGAATCACTGGAGTTGCATAAGGTTCCTCTCATCACCGACGATCTCACAGCCCTGCTGGAGTGTCTCCCGTCACTAAAAAGCTTCACCACAATGGACATTATCGACCCTGTCGCCTTTTTCAGGGTTCTCACATGTGATAGCTCGACTCCTTTGTTGCTCCCCCAGCTGGAGCGCCTCACGATCGGCTTCGTTCAGTCTGATGATTCCTTTGCGCCATGCATCGCGATGATCAGATCGAGGCGAAAATGGGTGCGACCTGCGGGAACACCGAGTGTCTCGCGGTTGAGATATCTTCACATTGTGTCCTACAGAGCTACGCTCGCTCTTGATCGATGGTGGTGGCAGTGGAAACTGGAACTCGTTTTTCGTAATTTAGAACTAGAGTTTGAATGTACAACTCAACGATGATCGATGAACGTTTGAACCATTGCCCGCGTGCGGCCAAGCTCAACGAGAGAAAAAAAAGAGAGAGAAAAAGTTGGGTCTTCGGGCCGAGCTTCTCCGGCATTACCGCATCCAAATTTCACCTCTCTTGACAGACGCTATATCTCGTACCTCGCTCGATATATATATCTTCCTCATGATTTGAATGAAATGAAAGTACCTAGCAAGATATCTCCTTTGCCTTGTATCTAAAAACTCTTGCCAGACTACTGTCGAAATCCTTGCGGATTGTTGCCAACCATTTTCGTCGCGACCGTGAGGTTTCCGGAGGGTCATACCTTCTGCTTCGTTTCACCACTTCATCCTTGAATTAAATGGGTCGGCAGGTGGAGTAGATAAAACCTATTTCATGCTCGTAGACATGTACACAAAACATGTACCTGTCACGCACTTCCAAGTAACTGGAACTTTGCGATACTCCCTATAAAGCCGTCTCCCCCGATCTGCGCCAGTGGAGCCTCGATAGCGATAGGCTCCCACATGAAACTGTCCCCGTTAATCCCTAAAACCGTCAAGAATTGCATCTCTGACCCACTTCCGGCATTCAAAAATGTGGCATTTCCGCGCCCAATCAAGGTAAGATCGGTCCACACGTTCCGCGGAAGCGTATAATTGAGTGCGTAGGCCTGATTCCCTGATATCAATGCAACGCTTGGGAGCGTGCCGTTCCCAAGCACAAGAGTCGAGTCCGTTCCCGAAAGTATCTTCGCGCCGATGGGCGTCTCCGATGAGGGATTGATAGAGAAAGATAAGGTGTAGTTTCGGCCTTTTGAGGACAGCGGCGTCGTCAGTTTACTGCTGGGTGAAGTTAGCGAAACAACTCCGCCGCTGATCGCACAGCCAAGACAGGTCCCGTCGTATCCATTCCCTGAGGAGTCTTTAATGATTTCCCCATCCGTTGCTGCGAAATCATATCGCAGGATAACGTCCGTCTTCGATGTAACTGCGCGATCGAGGTTCTGCCCAGGAATAACAGAATGCAGATCGTCGAAGATGCGATTGTACTCGTCCCGCGTCAAAACGCCGCCCCATTGCTTATCCGCGAGAGCGGGCAGCCCGTCGCGCCACGCATAGTATGCCTCGCTGACTGTGGTGGCATTTTCGCCATAGTCATTCCATAATGCTGCAATCTCGCCCAAGACGCGGGGATCACTGCGCGGTGGGTTATTGGCCGCGTTGTTCATGTCGAAGATATATGGACCCCACGCGCCTCCCGCTGGGTTGCCATCGAAGATGCGGGTGATGTTCAGTTGTTGTGGGTAGCTGCTGGACCACTTCCCGACTATATAGAAGGCATCGTCCGAGTTGACAACGGAGTAGCCTTCTTTTATCAGGTCGAAAGGATTGTCCTCGAAAAATTCCCAGTGCTGGATAGTGATGTTACGGCTGACTGGATGTATTCGAAGGCTCATTTGTGCCCCAAATACGAATGTTCTTGCCGGAAGAGGAACCGATAAACGAGGATAGTGTGTTCACAAAGAGAATGTAGTCATCTGCCAGGGAGCTATCGTATTCATCCGCACCAATGTGGACAGTTTTCGAGTGAAACCATGGAAGAAAGGTACGCCATATGGCCTCCATTGTCGGGATCGTATCTGGGTGACTGTTAACCAAGGTCAACTCTGGAGGATGTCGAGGTCGGGGAACTGAAACTATACCTAATATTGAGGAGACTGAGATCAGCAAGACCGAGATCCAGTTTCCATTGGGAGATAACTAGTGCATGTCCGGGGGCTTCAATCTCGGGAATTACCGTTACACCCCTGGCGGCACAGGAAGATTGGATATCGTCGAATGTTTCCTGCGTGTAGCTCTCATTGACTCTGTAAGGTCGCACCAGCCCTGCCACTGCGGGGTCGTCGGAGTTTAGCCGGAATGCAGCGTAAAGTTCCAACGAGCGCTCTCGTGAATATATGTCCACATTATTGAACAGATTGTCGCTGAGATGCAGGTGAAACGTGTTTTGCTTGAAGAATGAGAGGTAGGCGCAGATCTCGATCAGGAACCCAGGAGGATAGTAGTGCCGTCCGGCATCAAGCTGTTTCCAAAGGTCAAGAGAAGTTGAATACGTCGGGAACCCGCTCACCATGACACCGCGCGTTCCCCATCCGGGGGAATCGTTGCCAGAACCGATTGGGAGCTTCAAATCCCCAAGTTTGACCTGTTGGATAAGGGTTCGAGTTCCCCAGAATGTTCCCAGAGGGCTCGCCCCGGCGATAACCACGCCTTGCTCTGCGACCGTGAAAATATATCCTTCCGAGGTATTTCGACCAGCAGCATCGAGGAAGACGCCATCGGTAGATATTGTGAGGAAAATCGAATCGGGTTGGGCAGATTCTGCAACCTGGACGGGAAGGCTCGGAAGCCCTAGCTCGAAAAGGTCAGAAGCGAACGTCTGCGCAAAAGCAAGCAAAGTGGGTGGGATCAATGTCTCTCCATTCAGATCGACAGAGTCCCGGAAACGCGCATCAACAAGCACGCTTTTTATTCTGGACAGCGGATACTGGGTGGTGGATGTGGTACTGAAGTCGTTGAATGTAGGAATTCCGATAAGCGTCTTCGCCGCTACTGGGTTCAGGAGAAGTGCACTTGCTGAAAAGAGGGTTACATAGAGGAGATACATCGCGGCCAAGGGAAGATAAGTTTGTTGATTGGAGTCGGCATATCCTTGTGATGTTTTGGTTTTCTCCAAGTTCTTTGGAAGTGGTCAGCAGACTGACTAGGCCCGACTACGGGCCGCCGCTCAGTTCAATCTGGGCAGAAAAGAAGGAATGAATATGCAGAAGCCATCGTCCTAGCGAAGAGAATAGGCATGAGAAGGCATTACGAATTCAGGTAGTTGAATGCAAGTCGTCAATTACCTTTTGCGGTAAGTGAACGACGCGATCACTCGGCTACGCGACCTGTCACGGTGGCTTTGGGTCACAAACATTGTCTCTTTGTGCGCTCGTGGGCGTCTATAAAAGCAGGGTAAGTGGCCCCCTCTCCTCATCCTAACATAAACCATGAGCCACTCATCTCATACCGCCGCTAACAGCGATCATTTACCTGCCACCGACGTTCCAAGCGACTCCCAGGTCGTCGGAGTCGTAAGGGCCAAAACTCCGGACCGCCCGAACCCTGCTCCCCCGGATTTTGCCACCCCTATCGCTTCCAAGCCCGGCCGCGCCACCAGGGAAAGTACGCACGACGGCGGAAAGCAAGATAATAAGCAACAAAAGATGGAATGGCGCAAAACTCTCCGCTCGCATTTCGACAAAGTAGTCCCTGTGGGCCGCTTTTTAAAGGATGAATTGCCTAAGCCTAAGAGCGAGGGCCCGGAAACAAGCTCGGGCATCGTCAAGAAATGCGCCGAAAAGTTAGCAGTGGCTATGAACGACGCAAAGAAAGCTTCAGTCGAGAAGGTGATATCTCCATCCTTTGTGAGTTCGTTTTCGGTATCTTTATGCAGGTGCTTATCACTTCGAACCCACAGGTCGAATATTTAAACGAAATCGCCTCCACCTTCCACGAAAAGAACAGGCCTGTGTTTTGCGACACTCATAAAGCCGACAAGTTTCTACCCATCGTTACTGATGATCACTATACATTGCCAGACATTACCTCCACCCGGCCAGGACAACCAGTCCCCGCGAAATGGAAGTGGCCTCATGCGGGCACAGTCATAGAGTTGAAGCTGAAAGTCGACATCTTCGACAAGCAGGGTAAAATTCGCGAGGCGGAAGACGCCCTTGATGCCCTCGTCCAGCTCGCGAAGAGTGCACGTAGCTTGCTCGCTGCGTCAGGAAGCTGTTTCGTCTTCGTCGCGGCCGTTTTCGGAGCTCAGGCGCGCCTCTTTCGTTTCGATCATTCCGGTTTCCGAGCCAGTGAGGCGTTCGACTGGACCACGAAGACGAGCGTCTTCCCGACCTTCTTATATCGTCTCTACAATCCCAATCAACTCGGGGACCAAGCCCGCATGCTGGGCGAAGATTATACTGTCTCCGCACCGACGCCAGAGGAGAAACGGCAGATGTATAATCTCTGGACGAAAACCCCCTCGTACACCCAAACACCAGCGGACAAGCGTTTGACGTTTGAGGCAGCCACTGCATACAGTCGCTGGGTCCAAGCTGCACGAACGGAGGATGGGAAGGATATCCTTGTGCGCTGTTTCACCATCGGGCCGCCCCTCTTCGAGTCGGACGGTTTATTCAGTCGTGCCACTCGTGTCGACCGCGTCATAATCAAGCCCGACGACCCGAACTCAGACACCATCCCCACTGTGTACGCGTTGAAGGATGCCTGGCGGCAGCTCTGTCGACGACCAGAGACCGACTTTTACGACGTGATACGCAAGCATTGCGAGAAGAACGGCATTGACACCGACGGGATGCCGTGTAACCACGGTACTCTCGAGTTTCCCGACCACACGACGAACTCCACTGGAAGCAAGCTTTTGGAGAGATGTCGTTTGCGAACTCTTCTCACCCCGGTCGGCGTCCTGCTCACGACGTTCTCGTCGAGTAAAAGCCTCGTCCAAGCCTTGAAAAACGCCGTCGAACGTACGTTTCTTCTTTCTTTCGCGATGGACCTAGCTGACATGCATGTCAGAACACAAAATCGCGTATGAGGCCGGCGTGCTTCACCGTGATATCAGCGAGGGGAACATCCTCTTCAACGAGACGACGTTCGAGGGATTTCTTGTCGATTTTGACTACGCAGAGTTTACCCAAAAAGGTCTCGATAATTTCAGGGAATGGTTCCCGAAGCGTTTCAACGACAAGAAGAGAGAGACAAAATATACAAACGTCGATAAAAGTCTCAAGGAGCTCACTGTGCGTCGTCTCTTCCGTCTTTCCCTGCGCCATTCACTCACGCATTACTGAAGGGAACGTTCCCGTTCTTAGCCATTCAGATCCTGGAAACCAAACCGGAATCCCGGCCGATACACACCGCTGGGCACGATCTCGAGTCCGTGTACTGGCTACTGGTGTGGATCATATTGCGCCATACCCAGCACCCTGATCGTGACTCCACTGCTTGCCACGAACTCTTCGATTACCGTAAAGAGGAAACCGCTGCCAACCAGAAGAGCGCCTGGCTCCGCAAAGGGACACCTCTTGACCCGGATCACCCCCTATGTGAACTCACAGAAAACTTGCGAATCATCGTTAGGAGACAGAATCCTGTAGTCGACGCCCCGATCACCACGTCTAAGGTCAAGTTAGCTAGCCAGCGTCCCCAGCCACCTGTGGCCGCAGCTGAGATTTCACACGACCAAGTCTTGGAAGTGTTCAAAGCCGTATTGGACCTCCCAGGATGGCTTGAGAACGACAAGGCGGTACCTTTCGTGCCCCCCGACACCACCAAGGAACCGGAACAGGCGCAATCGAGAGCTCAGGGAACCAAGGACAACAACCTTCGCAAGGACGTGCTCAAGCGCAGTGTCCAAGAGCCAAGGGCATCAAACGGAGGAGGTGTCCAAACTGGATCGGGGAAGCGCAAACACGTCGAGACGGACGCGGAGCCGGTGGGAGCGGGTTCAGGGGCGTCCAGTGGCGGAAGCAACGAGTCGAGGAAGAAACGGAAAGTCAAGGATAAGATGAAGGGCAAGAATGGCACCGTTCCTCTGCGCAAGCCTGAGGAACTCGCTAAGCCGGTCAAGGCGCGTGGAGCGAAGAAGGGGAAAACCATTACCAATGTGTACGATGTGGACGTAGTCTGGTAGCTTGACGATGAGCTTTCGAAGTGTACTCTCTCACACTATGTTTTCAATCCGTGTCTCATGTTTCCGTGTGGCCGCCGGAGAGAGAAAAGTTGAAACTAAAAGTGAAAAACGAGATGAAGGAGCGCATGTTACAACAATGATAATCGCCCGCGGTGGTGTTGGTAACGCTCTGCCCTCATCGTCTTGTCGTTCCTCGCCGGGACATGTCTGTTGTGGAATGAATGGTTTTGAATCGAGTACGCAGATTCCAAGCGTAGTGGAAGCTCTAAAATACTGGTAGAGGGAGGAATCTAAGGGTCACCAGGCATCCAACGGTCGGATACATATCCAGAATTGTACAATATATTGATGATAGCTACCCACATTAGACGGTCCTTCTGTCCGTCATGGTTCGTACAATACATCCTGTGCCGGCGACCTCAGTCAACTATAAGAGGCTCAATCAGCACAAGAAGGCAGAACAACGAATAAGCCGACCTTCTCGTGCCATCCCAGTAAGACGCTCCCGCTGATATCACCCCAGCCCGGCATGGCCATACCTTTGTAAAGGTACTTCATTAGGGTGTCCTGACCGTCCTGTGAGAGGCCCTTGATCACTGCAGGGATTTCGGTGGATTTGGTCGTGTTCAGGATCGTCAAGAGGGTTTGGAGCGTGACGGTCTGCGAGTGCGGCGGTGGGTTGCTGCGTAGACCACAACTTGCGCGGCGCGTACCTTTGCCTCTTCCACGTTGGGCCCGTAGGGCGCATTCTCTAAAACTGTATTCAGTGCTCCCACGACGTCGCTCCTGGGCTTCGTTAGCGAAAAAATCGAAAGCCAGGAGAGATAGATGATCACCTTGCGAGAGCGCTACGAACTGCGGCCTGACGCTGTTTCGCATCATCCAAAACCTGGGCAGGGTCGCGGGGGTCGGCGTCGAAGAGCTCTTCTTCCTGGAGGACGTCCTCGTCGTAGGCGTCGATGTCAATCTTGCGGAACGCAGTGTCCATGCTCAAGTGTTTGTGGTGGTGGCAGTGCTCCGAGAAAGCCTAGACCCACTCTCGATTTGGGAGCACAACGACGACGTCCCAGAATGGCTGGCAAGAATGCAGAGCGCTCCATTCCATTGGAATGCAGCCTAGGTACATGGTGAATAAAATAATATGCATGGCGATTGCGCCATCGAGGCGAATTGGACGGCAAAGTCAGCCACTCCTGGGCCTATAAATTTGGAGCCATCCTTCTGTTTTCGTCAGTTCCCTCTTGCTCTTGACTTCCATCATCCTACCTCTCCTACCCCCTCTTTAGCCTACCCACCCTACACGATGGTCGCTCTCCAGCCCCGCTTCCTCGTCCTCCTCGCCCTCTGCGTCGTTGCCTCCTCCGTGTCCCTCCCCTCCGAATCCAAGGAGGTAAGTAACCCCGTTTGACTGCCCGCCGTGCCTCATTCTCCTTTTCAGAACACTCATCTCGCCCCCAACGCCGTCCCTACCGCCCACGCCGTCCCCAACTCGCCGGGTGTCCCGAAGCTCCTCACCGTAAGCTCTTTCGCTGTTGATGTTCGACTCGCCCACTCATAGCTACATTGCAGAAGATGGTCAAGCGCGCTGGATCCCCTCCGGTCGATCTGCCCGTCTCTGTCAAGATAGACAAACGTTCCACTCCCGCCGTCCCCGCCCTGCCTGTGGTCTTCCCCAAGCCTGCCGTCCTCAAAGCCGACTCCAAAGCCGACAAGTCTGCGCTTCCGGCCAAGCTTCCCCTCCCCACCTCGAAGACAGACAAGCGTTCCACTCCCGCCGTTCCCACCCCGCCTGCGCCCTCCGTCGAGCTTCCCCCCAAAGTCGATAAGCCTTCTGGACAGCCTGCGTCCCCCGCCAAGCCTCCCGCCCCCAACGCTGTCAAGCCCGAGGAATCCAAACCCAACGCCATCCTCTCCGCCCTCATCCCGGAGACAGATAAGCGTTCTCAGCCAGACTCCCCGTTCCTTACTGTCGCCGAGAGCGAGAAGCGCGACGACACCGATCTCAAGCCCGTCCTCGCCGCGCTTCCTGTCAAGGCTGGCACGCAGCCGAACCGCGACTCTCTCCAATTCTCCGAGTCCGCAGGCCAGAAGCGCGACACCGCTGCTCTCCCCGCCGTTCTCCCGCCCCCTACCCCGAAGGCCGGCACGCAGTCGAAGCCTGACTCTTTCCAAGTTTCCGAGTCCGAAGGCCAGAAGCACGACACCGCCGGTCCCAAGGCTGTCCTCTCTAAGCTCCCTACCGACACGCAGTCGAAGTCTCTCCATGTCTCCGAGTCCGAAAGCCAGAAGCGCGACAACGCTCCCAACGCCCTTCTCCCCACGCCCCTTACCTCAAAGGTTCCGTCCCCGCCGACCAAGCGGTCCACCGAATCCCCTGAGCCTTTGGAACATCCTCCTATCGAGCGCCAACGTTTCTCCCGTGCCAAGACCGATATCGTAACCGACCCCGCCATTACAATCGTAGAAGCGGCCACCGGAGACCAGTTGGGTAACGAGACTCCGGGGTACACCGACACCACTGTCCATACGCCTACGGCCGCCAAGGATGTCGCCAAGAACCAGCCGGACGATGTCGCTCAGGTGCACGGGCAGCAGCAGAAGAGGACTGGTTTTAGCTCCAAGGACGTCGATGTGAATGGAACGGGTGAGAAATCCGACCAGCAGTTAGCTCACTTCCACTCCGAGAAGCAACCGAGCGGCGAACAAACGACGAGCGACGACATTGGCGGCAACATGGTCACGGTGAACAAGCAGACCATGAAGAGGTCGGAGCACTCCCACATTCATGAGCACATCCACGAGCACATCCACCTCGGGCACCACCAATAGTGTGTTTGCGGCGCCTGTATACCCTTTATTTCGTTTTGTATTACTAGTCTTTCGTTCTGTATTTTCTCTCGTGGAATCACATGGTCTGGCTTCGGTTTCGTCTCTTACCGTGTGCACTTCTGAGTCTTTGAGCGAACCTCTGAGTCTTTGAGCGACCGACTGCCCGTTTCCCTTGTTGTTCTGAGCGAAACTGACGGCGTCACCACTGCCAGTGGCTCAGTGCCACGTCTTGCTAATTTCGTTTCTTCGAATGTAGAGCTGTCTGTTCCACCAAAAGAGACGCGTACGGCATTCGATAGTCAAAGCTTGGACGTGAAAATAACGGGACGCACGCTATGGAGTATACGTACACACATAGGGAAAGTATTCTCCAATTACTACAGCTTAAAATCGTAGCCACGCTTCGCCGGCTTCGCAGGTTCCTTAGGGTTGCGCGAAGGAACGATACCACCCTTCCGTTCATTCTCTTCTCTCCCTGATCGCCAATTTCGGTTTCTTGCTCGCCGGCTCAGCGCTCCCGCCGGCACTGGACGTTCCGAGAGTAGAGGCGGACGCTGAGCTGGAGGGAGCGGACTCGGCCCCGTCCATCTCGTGTTGTTTGCGCTTCACCGCTGGGAGGCCGTCTCCGTTCAGTGCGCCGTGATCTTGGTGTTGGCCTTGGGTAGCGCCTGGGAGCGAGTCGACGTGGAGGCCGTCACGGGTGATTTCGGATTTTACGCTTTGAAATTCCGACTTCACGAAAGGCATCGCCTTGTCATCAGTTGGCCATCCCGAGAGATTTAATGCATCCTGAAACAAAAGTAAGACATCTTCGTGAGAGAGTGGAACTGCTGGCCGATTGTGTGGGGGCGTTCTGGGACGAGAAATGCGCGAGTTGACGGGGGCAATGTAATTAGGATTCTGCTGGTCGACCATCTCCCGCAGTTCCTCTACAAGGTCATACAAGGGATGCCCCTGTGCGAGAGGTGTCGCTTGGCGGAGCCAGCCGCGCTTCTGGATAGCAGCGATTTTAGCGTCGTCATCGAACAGCTTGTCGCACGCAGTTGAGTCCCGGTCAGGGTGGCGGGTATAGCGCAGTATAATCCACACCATTAGCCAGTACAGGGACTCGAGATCGTGCCCAGCGGTGTGTATCGGCGGCGGTTTAGTTTTGAGGATTCCAATGGCCAAGAACGGGAACGTTCCCTACAAGGCATGAGGGATGGACGCAGACGAAGGCGAAGAGAACCATACAGTGAGCTCCTTGAGACTTCTGTCAGAGGGCGTATAATACGCCTCCTTCGGGTTAGCCGCACGATCCGGAAACCACTTCCGGAAATTCGCAAGGCCGTGGGGCGTGAATTCCGCGCAATCAAAGTCGACCAGGAACCCCTCAAGGGTGGTCTCGTCGAAGAGAATGTTCCCTTCGCTGAGATCGCGATGTAGCACGCCAGCCTCGTATGCAATCAAGTGGTCTAAAACACGCACGTTAGTAGTATGCATTGAGAGAGCGTAAGAGACTTGCGTCGCACGGCTGCTTGCAAGCCTTTGACGAGGCGCTTAGTTGTGGGGTACGTCGTGAGTGGGAGGCCGACGGGTGTAAGAAGAGTTCGCATGTGAAGCCGCTCCGAAACTGGGTTTCCGTCAGAGTCCGTCCTGTGATGGGGGTCATCGGACAGATCAAGGGTACCGTGGCAGCAAGCCATCCCAGCGGAGTCCTGCTGGTTCTCTTTGCAGTGCCTATGTATCACGTCGTAAAAATCGACCTCCGGCCGGTGGCAGGTTTCCCGCCAGGAATCCTTCAAAGCGTAGACAGTAGGGACACTTTTCGGATCGTTTTTGATCAGGACACGGTCAACACGGGTGGAACGACTGAATAAGCCGCCGGACTCGCAGAGGGGCGGCCCGATGATGAAACAGAGCGCAGGGATATCCGTCCCATCCTCCGTTCGTACAGCTTGGACCCAACGACTGTATGCAGTGGCTGCCTCAAACGTCAAACGCTTGTCGGCCGGTGTTTGAATGTACGACGGGGTTTTCGTCCAGAGATCATACATCTGCCGTTTCTCCTCTGGCGTCGGCGCGGAGATGGTATAATCTTCACCCAGAATGCGGGCTTGGCGGTCACCGACTTTGGGGTCAGGATTATATAGACGCCAGAAGAAGGTCGGGAAGATGTGCGTGTTCTCAGTCCAGTCGAATAGCTCACTGGCTTTAAAACTGGCATGATCGAAACGTAGGACGCGCGCTTGATCTCCACAAACAGCCACGACGAAGACGAAACACCTTCCTGGCGAGGCAAGCAAGCTACGTGCACTCTTCGCGACCTGGATGAGGGCGTCTAGCGACTCTGCATCCTCAGGGTCAATAGCGTCGTTTGTGAAGACGTCGCACTTGAACTTGCGGATAACGGTTCCAGCATGACGCCACGAGTAGTTTTTCAATTTCGCCGGTATAAACTGACCTGGCCGGGTAGCAATGATGGTCGGGAGTTCTTCGTGATCGTCAGGGTCTATGGGGGAAAAATGGGTGGCATGGCCGCGGATTTCAGCAAATGAAGGTGCGGTGCCTTCGGGAAACGAGACAACTATGTTTGTCAGATATTCGAGCTGCAAATTTGCAGAATAAACAAATCAGCTGAATAAATAAGTTTTCGACGCCTCACGAATGATGATAGCACCTCCTCGACAAATCCGTTCGCACGGTTACCCGACGCTGCTGACTTGGTGAAAGATTGAGCCAAACTTCGGGCGCTTGTCACATCGGTGTCGCTTCGAGGCCGTGGCAGATAAGTTGATAAAAACTGGTGGATAGGAACTACTCCTTGAAAATGCTTGAGGAGATCATCCTGCCACAGCATTGTATTGTGAGTGAGACACTTCGCCACTTTCTGGATTCGTGGCAATGGGAGGGGCCGATAAGAGAGAAAAGGATCTGGGTGGGAGTTTATGATGGACGCGACCGTGACTGATCGCGCTAAATGTGTGACTGATCGCGTTGAACTCAGGCTAGAAGAAACCGCTGAGAAAAAAAGGGGACTCATATCTAAACTTCGTAAGTATATGATATATATAATACAGTTAATATTGCTATGTCGATATCTTATCAGCCATCATCGGCCTCCGCCTCAAGGGTAAGACGCTGTA
Organism: Mycena galericulata; assembly: GCA_029289565.1. Classification (NCBI taxonomy): domain Eukaryota; kingdom Fungi; phylum Basidiomycota; class Agaricomycetes; order Agaricales; family Mycenaceae; genus Mycena; species Mycena galericulata. Next base: position 265,463 of record JARKIA010000227.1, read on the forward strand.
TACACAATTGCGCCACTACCTCTCCATCGAGCGGGATGGAATTCCCTGTGAAAACACCATGGGATCTCCGGACACCATTGTGGAGAGAGAAGACGCACCTTGAAAGCCTTCAGGGTACGATGGCAGTGGAAGATTTGGGCTCGTAAATGCTCTGCGCAATGGATGAACGAAAGAGCGACAAGAGTCATGCACAAAAACACTTACTCAGAGTCCCAAAAGCCGTAGTGCATCATGCCCAATGCGCGAGTCGTGTATTCGTAGTCGTGGGCAAAACCGCCGGGATAGAAGAACTCCATGACGGTGGAGCGCGGGTTCGGCTTCATCCACAGCAGGCTGGTCAGGCCGTTCCCGTGAACGCCCATCAAAATCTGGCATGCTTTCCGTACATACTACAGTCGAGATGCAAAGAGGGAAGGAAGACACACAGTTGTCCGCGCGGCGAGTTGCAGCTGCTCCAACCGCGTCATCTTCTCCGGGACGACGACGTTCACCTCGTACCCGTAGGTCTCTTCGAGTTTGCGCAACGCGTGCACAAGCTTGTCGTGGTCCGCCGGTATGAGCATCCGCCGGCCCCACTCCTGCCGCGAAATGTACGTGATAACGGGCCGGCGCATGGTTCCCGCACCTTCCTCGGGGTCGAGCCCCGCGAACTGTACTACGTTGTTGCGGATGGTCATCCACCAGTGTGCGCTGCCCGGCAGGGCGAATGCCGTGGCGGCGGTGCGCTGGTAGCGCTGGTAGTTGAGCGCGGGCATCGCCGCAGAGCGATCCGCGAGCACGACGCGCTCGAGCACGAATGGCGCCGCCATCTTCACTCGGTCGTCCCAATCGTCGATAAACTCCATTGTGAGGTCCGGAAACGATGAGCGCACTACCCATTGGTTCATCGTCGAGTAGTCCCGCCAGTGGGACGCGTCCAGGCGGTTGAATAACATCCGCCGGGGGTGGCGGCAGAGTCGTGTTCCCCGAGGCGGAAATCGATGGGTCTAGCGTCGAGTACGTCCGCCAAAAGCCATACCATAGCTCGGCGGACCAGTGGTAGTAGTGTCGTATGCTGAGTGGGATCAGATTTGAGCGTGAGGCGAAGGCAGCCACTCACAATTGGGGCGGATCGTTCACAAAGTACTGGATCTCGAGCGTATAGCTGTGGATCTGAGTAGAGGGGCAATAGGACGAACCGTGACACCGTCCAAAAGTTGCGCTCCGGTTCCAAACAATGCTCTAGCCTCGGCGGTGCTGATTATCCGGATATCGTTGTCGTCAGGAAGCCGGTTACGCTCGGCCTCTTCCCCAATTTCGATGTCCACGCCTTTCGAGTATATAGCGGTGACGTCAGGAATCCTATGTGGCTCGTCCGAGACGATGAAGACGACGCCTTTATAGATATAGAGTCGGTCTATGATGGACCAGCCTGAGAGCCATTACATATGAGCCTACGAATGATATGGTTGCACGCAAGGGACGGGACTGACCAGGTACATGGGCAATTATTTTCGTTTGTGGCACTCGAGAAGCATCCCAGGTTAGTATGCCTGAGCCAGTGTGGACTTCCTGGTGTCGCTGAGGGGAAGGTACAGGCGCAGGGACAGAAACAAACTGATTAGCATTTTTCGGGACAAACACCAAGAACAACCCGCTGAGCAATAGACAGACGAGCAGAACCTCGCGCTTAGTTGGAGGGGAAAGTCCCATTCTGGCAGGGAGGTGTGGAGAGATACATGACTTGATGCATTAACAAGAGCATTATAACTTGAAGTACTGCCTCCGAGTTATACCCGCTTTCTGAAGATAGCACGGTCGATATTAGCAAGCAGCGGCCTCTGTTTTGACCTAGCCATCCGACGTGTGAAACCTGGCGCAGTTATAAAGCCTTTCAAGAGCAGATTGCAGAAACGGCACTGTCAATGACTATCAGACTCCATCCTTCTCCATCCCATCGCGGGCGCACGAGAATAGAAGGCCTGGAAGGAATCCTTGGGAGACACTATCTGTAGCAGCTCCTCGCCAGCTTTGATAGCCAGTGCAAGAGAGACCCAGAGGCATTGAGGCTTGAGCAAGATCCGAAAATGCCATTGCCAAACCTGTTGCCAACGGGCCACGGCTTTGGCGATGTTGAGGCACGTGATCCTCCCTCAGTTTTGCTCCCGCTCCTCGTCTGAATTTGGATTCGATGGCGATAGCGCCGCCCACTCGACGTGAATTCGCGCTCGTCTTTGGCTTGTTTCTGGCAATCCTCTATTATTCCAACACCCACCTTCGCACTTCCCTTATCCCTGCTCCTGTTTCGTCACCTCCAGCCCACAATCCTTCCCAAGTTAGCACACTTCACGAAACGACTCCTCGAGTCTACGACACGCGTCTAGCTTGGGGGGATAATGCAGTACCTGAAACAAAGGTCCTCGCCAATGTCCCAGGTAATTTTTTTTCTTGGTATTTTCTCCAGGTAGCATTGACCCCGTCTGTTAGGATGGTCTGTAATCGACAGATTATACATCCTCAGAGGAGTCGTATACGTCGTTTCTGACAATCCCGACAAGGTCCCCGATACATCGAATATGTACTCAAAAGGGATGGAGATCTTTCCTGGAAAGGAACATGAGGACTCCCGACTTCCTGGGGACGAAGATATCCGGATAATCAGCACCGTGGAGGCAAAGGACCTATTTGGGACAGGCGCTTCCATCATTGACGGTGTTACGGTTCGTGCTCCCAGTTGCTTGTTGTCGCAATCTGACACGGCTGCCGTAGTACTTTGTGAATGACCATCCTCAATTGTGAGTGGAGCGCAACTATGTGCTGGCCTATCTTGAATGTCTTTCCAGTATCCGGCACTATTACCATTGGTCTGCAGAACTTTATTTCGGCTTCTGGCGAACATATTCTTCCTTGGATCCTTCCATTACCCCAGAGGGAAAGACCACTCTCCCTCAGCCGCGCCACATGTTTTTCAACAGACTCGACGCATTCCGGTGGCGCGACCCAACGGACATGAATCAGCTGGTCCTCCGTTCCTCGTTCCCGGATGTGACAATGGAGTTCCGCGACGACTGGGATGACCGCGTCAAAATGAACGTGCCGTTTGTCTTTGAACGTGTCGTGCTCGCCGACCGCTCAGCTGCGATGCGCGCCTACAACTACCAGCGCTACCAACGCACGGCCGCCGTCCCATTTGGTCTCCCTGGTAGCGTGAACTGGTGGATGACAGTCCGGAACAGTGTCGTGCAGTTCGCGGGGATGGAGTTGGACGACGGGAGGTCGACAAGCACCACGCCTGTCATCACTTACATATCGCGGCAGGCATGGGGACGCCGTACGCTACTCAAGGAGGACCATGAGAGACTGGTGAAAGAGCTGTACAGGCTGCGGGACGAGCACGGATGGGAAGTCAACATCGTCCTTATGGAGAAGATGAGCAGAATGGAACAAATACGGCTGTCTGTGCGAACCACGGTAAGTTACACCCCCCTCCCCCCCTGACCGTCCCCTCTCGTCCTAATCTAAGACTGACTAGATTATGATGGGTGTCCACGGCAATGGTCTCACGAATCTCATCTGGATGCACCCCACCCCGCGTACGACTGTCATGGAATTCTTCTATCCAGGCGGTTTCGCGCACGATTACGAGTATACCGCGCGCTCGCTTGGCATCACTCACTATGGCTTCTGGGGCGCGTCGTCAGTCATTCTTCGCAGTTCTTGTGAACCCTTCCCTGATCCCTCGATTCAATAGAGCCTTCACGAGTCCCAACACGCCCGTCAATGCATACCCCGAAGGCTTCCAAGGTTAGACTTGGCGTGCTCTTCTTATTACTAGAGCTCACGACCTCGTAGGCAACTCTATCCCACTCGATGCCGCAGCCGTGGGACGACTTTGCTTCGACAGGCTCACCCTTTCTTTAGAGGTTGACGACTAGAACGTAATTCTATTAACTCACAATCACGGACCGCGTAGATTAACCTGAAGTAATATAATGTACTGTATAAAAGCCAAATAGATCCAATTAGATTTCTCTGACAGCCAGAGTAACCGATTCAGACCAACACAAGGAGTATACATTTTCGAATTCTGGTATAGATACAATCTAGGTAGAGCAAACGGTTTGCACAGACGGAAGGAAAACACAGCAAATGCAGACAAAGCGGAAGAAATGGGATTGAAGAAATCTGCTATGATGGATACACGAGGTCGGCGGAATTCAAATCCTCATCGTCGTCGTCCATCTCCAATCCAGCCGGTTTGGAGATCGTCGATGAGGGGAGGAGGACTGCGCGCGAAGGCTCCGCGTACAGGACAGGTGGCGTCGCGCCGAGCGGGGAATCACTCGTGGGTGACAGCGGCGGGGTGTACCCGAGTCCGAATTCGCGGGGGGTTGGGTTCGGGTTCGGCACTGGTTCGAGCGGCTTGTCTTCCGTGGGACGCGGCGGGGGAATGGCGTGACTTTCGACCCTCTCCGTTCCCGCCTCCGCAGATACACTTGCCGCTTCTAAATCCACGTCCGCTTCCACCATAGCTGCGTCCCCGTCTGCACTTGTGTCGACTGCCTCCTCTTGGACCTTCCGGCCAGGGTCCGCCCCTGCGGCCCTCGCTGCGCGGTTCCGTTGAAATATCTCCCAGGATTCCCCCCCGCGCACTCGAGCGAATCTCTCCATTATATCATCGAAAATGAAAGGGAGTTGAAAGTTGGATCGGGGTTCCCCTCGCATGTCCTGGGCGGGGCCCGACCGCGAGTGTGAGCGTGCACTTGGGTCGACGATGATTTCCTGCCTCTGCGATTCAGGATATGGTGAGATCGTCGGCGGTGCAGTGGTCGTGATCGGTGCAGGGGAATCGGGCTGCGAAGTTGACATGGGTGAGCAGGGAACAGGCGCAAAGACCAGTGGGGCAGATGCGGGGGGGCTGGCCGGAACGGGTGATGAAGGGACGTCGGGGCTACGCAGGGGAGCGAGGGTCGGTGTGGTGGTCCCTCCACCAGATGACAGAGGGTGCTTGGTCGACGGGACATCAGAAGACGCAGCAGTAGTCTCCGATTCCGCCTGTACCAGGGCGAAGGCCTCGTCAAAGACTCGCCGAAGCGCAACACGCTCCGCGTCTGTATCAGGGGTTACACGCAGCCACGGATGGCCGGCTGGGGAGTTTGCTGTTTCGATCGGTGCGACAAACTCATCGTGCTCGAACGCCGTCGCATCAGGAACGTCTAGAACGGACCCAGCTGTCTTGAGATCATGTACAGACGGGAAAGGCTCGTTGAGAGCCATTTCACCCATACCTTGGAGCTCCGTGTTGATCAGCACGATGTCGTCTACGTCTGAAAAAGGTGGCGGCGTCGCAGGTCCGGCAGCACTCTCATCGGCGCTCGATGTGTCGACTTCTATGATCGGACCTAAACACACGCGTTTTCGTGGTCTGAGTGGAGTTTCGTTCGTGGGGCGCTTGCGTTTCCCCAGCGGGGGCCGTGTGGGCGATGAAGGAGCCTCATCATCCGAAGAGAGCTCGATGACCTCTGATATAGGAATATTTTTGGCGCGAGGCCGGCCTAGCAAATGTCAGCTACGAACGAGGAAGTATGTATGAACATACGGGCACGTTTGACCACAAATGTGTCATTGTCGTCCAACTCCAAAATCTCTTGGTTGGGTCGGGGGCCATGTTCTGGCAGGAATCAATCAGATACCGAAAAAAAAGTCGGATCAACCTTACTTCTCCTTTCTTTGTGGTTGTCAGGACAAAAACCGATTTAAAATTGAGCGAACATACCGCGCTTTTTGCGCTGTTTTTCGAGCTTGCTGGGGCTCGGACACGTCGTAATCTTCTCGCTATCAAAAATACTGTCGGGAAATTCGTTATCTTCCTCCTCCGAGGGCAGTTGCTGGTGTGGAGTATAAAGTTCTACGGGGGGTGGCGATTCCGACGCGATATGCCCACGGTTGGCCGTGAATCGGCGTACACGCGAAGTTGGCGTCTCTTGCGTAAACAGTGGGGCAGCTACCCTGGACGAGGAAACGACTGTCATCAGGGATGAGTAGGGAATTCTGGGTGAACGGTAAACCTGGGTGTTTAAAACCTACCCGGCGTACGCTGCGGATTTCGAGGGACACGACGGGAACCAGAAGCAACGGGTGGGTTCTGAGGTGACGTTATGGAACCGTGTGAGCTAGTATCAGGCGTCGTTGTGCGATGGGATGAGGAATGCCCTGCGACCAGTAAATGTGAACGGTAAAAAAGACGGTCGCACCGAAATAAAAGAAGAAAGTCGAACCTTCGCGTCGATTTCTAACGGATCGTCTAGGCGCAGACGAAGAAGGATGAGATGGTGTCGAAGGAGGCCCCTCATCGTGTGCCATGGCAGTTTGCAATGAAGAGGGTGGCCGAATGGGGACTGTCCATTTTCGGCGAAACCGGCCCGGCAGGTGACTGTCTTTGCGTCTCAACTTTCCTGGCAGGTTCATAGAAGGGATACTTATGCGACTTTCACTGCGACTCTTTGGGCCTTAAATAATTCCCGGCACTTCAACCACGCCACTAAATCCATATGGAGTCGGAACTTGAGCTGGAAGTACAATAATGGAAGTACGTGTACTTGGTGTACCCTGTACTACGTAGACATCGTGCTTCGAATTCATCCCCGTATGTTTTCCGCCTCTCCGTCCCTTACTCGGTCTCTCACGTATCTGCCGTTCTCTCCGTTAGGCCGATATCAAGGTCATTTTGGGAAGGTACACAAGACTTTTTACAGAAATAGCTCTTTGTAACTTTTCAATTTGAAAGTCTCGCTTGCATACCAACGAATCGTCGCCGTCTGTCGTATACCCTGGCGCTGACATGGCTTCTCCCCGCGGCGGGCGCATCATCTCTCATATTCTCAATGGCGACCACCATCTTGGGCTACAATTCAGGCTCCTGTAACTCACTTAATTATCTGGCCTCCGAGTCCTCTCTGATATCTCATTTTTCAAGACCTATCGACTCATTGGAATGCCGTAGGTGGGGCTGATCATCTTCCCAATCTTACCACAGAAAGAAATGGATCCTGCAACCAATCTCGCGGCTGGTGTCCTTTGTAGTAGGGACCTTAACAAGTCCCAACCCTTCCACTGGCAGAACTGCAAGAAAAAGATCTTCAAGAGATTATGGCAGTAGCAACGTAATCTAATTAAGTGCAAGGGGGACCTAGCCTGACCTAGCGAGACTGTCGAACGGCAATGTCGAACGGCAATTTGGACAGCTACAAGATTACTGGTTAGCGAGCGGACTTACCAAACCCATGTGCGATCGCGCTTCAAGGTCGATAGATCTTTCGGCTGGCTCTGCCGCGGATAGTGTTCGACTAGTTGAACGCATCTGCATGGTACACCGTGCGACCTCACTCGTGGCTAAACATGCACATTATTCAAACACGAAAACCGCCGCACGAATGGTCGTCAACTTGTCGTAGTTTATTTTGACTACCGCAACACATCAGGTGCCTGACTCACTGTCTTCATCAGTTTCCTTTTTAATACTTTCCGCGCCCGTATCTTCTTCGCAGGTTTCCGGGTTCAAGAGAGGCTTCTACCGCATTATTTGCAATATAACCCACACGTGAGGAGCTGGACACTTTGTTCCAGTTAACTGCGATGGCCGAAATTCCACCGTTCTTTCGAGTCGGAACTTGAACTTGAATCACCCAGCACTGGAAGCCAGCCTTGCCTTCGTACCCTCGGGCCAGTTATTCTTTCTCGAACGTCTGGACTGGTTTTGGTATCTGGACCGGTTCTGGTAGAAATCGAAATCTGTCTCTCACGGCTGTGGTGGAGTTGTGTGAATCCTGACTTCTTTCAGTCCGTCGTCCCTGCAAGACACCGCCATTTGTGTATCATTCCCCTGGATCCAAATTTCTACTCTCCAACATGGTACTTATCGCCACGGCACTCACTGATGTGTCCGTCGACTTGAGGTGTGGTGCAGCACATCTTAGCGTATTCAGAAATGCAGAAATGCCACGGTCCCGGGGACAGATTCCTACGTAAGTTGCCAATGGCCATTTTTCCAAAGAAAATTGGTTCAAATGGTTGCCTAGTAGAATCCAACACGCGTGCCTATCGATTGAGACCCACTCGATGCCTCGGCCCGACGCTCTCCTCGTAATAGTTAGCTCCAGGACGTTCGACATCTTACTGCTTCAGAAGCGGTACTCTCAACCCGGTGCAAATCTGACCATTTTTGCGCTGATCAACGAGACTTGACTATGTATCAGCGATTTTCACCGCCACCCGTGCGGCCGTGGCCACCAGGCAAGAATGATGTCTTTTCAAGTGCATTCTTGAGAGGGAGAGGACGTGTGGCCAGTAGCACACTCTAGACTGGTCGAGACGGGTGGAGGACTGATTCAGCGCCATTACTTGGATAAATTCCCAAGCCGCGTCCTCAGGCCTCGGTGGCATCACCTTTCTGGTCCATAGCAATAAGTACGCCGGTACTACGGCCACGGACTCCAGACAGCTCATTGGTTGTCTAGAAAAATCAGAGCTTCAAACTGCACAATGCTTCAAGTTACGGGACAAAAGGGGTTACTTTCCGCAATGAATACGGACTGACAATTTCCTCGTAGCATCATGTCATTTGGACGTTTTGTTGTGTGGTTCAACTGGTTCAACGGAAGTTGCCGGAGATCGTAACGTAAAACTTTCAAAAAATGAATCAGACCAAAGATCTGGCTGTTGGTGGAGTTCAGACTTTAAAATTTTGCGAGAAGCTGGACAACGATGCCTGTGGGTATGGCTCAATTTCAAGTCCTCGTCACTCGACGTACCAAGTAGTATCTATCTGCAAAGAGGTCATCTTAGAAGAACTTGCGCTTACGCACAGGTTTCAAGTCTTGTTGTCCTAGGTCGGGTTCAACCTCTCACCATTAGCCGTAACATGCATCTTCATTTCGGGAATATCGTACACCAAGTAACGTCTAAATGCGCGGAGGCCAACTTAGAACCGATTGCGCTTACGCACGGGCTTCAAGTCTTGTGCGGTCCTGCGGGATGATGTGATTCAGCATATGCGACTTGCAAAGAAAAATTGGGAAGAACGAGTGTAAAAGAACGCAAGACTCACTTGCGCCCCTTGCCCTTGACATTTTCCTGCCCGTCGCGCCCCCCCATCGCGCTCATGCCGCCCATCAACACTCCGCTACCACCAGGCTCGTCCACGTCCATCGCGTCGCCGTAGTACGCGCCCGTATTCCCGCCCATCCCCATCAACGCCCTTCCGCCGCTCCGGCCACCCTTCTCTTTCGCATTCCGATCTGCCGCCTCCTTTAACGCCGCTTGCAACGCCTTCTCATGCGTTGCCACCCGTGAGCGCCTGTCTGAACCCGCCTTCGCCACGCTCGCCAACTTCTCGTCGAGCGTTTGCAGCACGCTCGACGTCGTCGCAGCCCACTCCCGCAGTGCCGAGAGGAGGAAGGGTATGGCAGACGCGGGGAGGTCGCGCCCCATGGTGTACTCGACCTCAAGCTGCGAGTGCTTCTGGTCGAGCTTGCCGCGGAGAATGTCGAGGTAGATGGCGTCAATAATGAGGTCTTCGAGGTCGCGCACTGTGGGCATGTCAAGGGCGCGAAGGAGGCCACCGTATGGGAGGATCTAGATGTAGTAAGACGGGATGTCAGGGATTGACTGGTGGTGAACACAAGGGAGACGCACGCGGCGCTCGGAGGCGAGGGTAACGATGGAGAGGTGCTTGAGTTTGGTCGTTTGAGAGGCGTTGAGTGGCGGAAAGGCGTCCTTGTTTTCTGAAGCACTATTGTCAGCCCAGCAACATGGATGTTGAAACAAGGTGAGACAGACGCATGTAGTCCTCGTACGTCCTGTACGCAAACAGCTCGAGCAGCGCAAAGGACTTTGCATGAGTTTCGTTTTTACTGAGCTTTACGAGTAGAGATTTGAGATCAAACGATAGGAGAAGGAGAGGATAGAGCACCTCCTGGATGTTGCTGAGCTCGAGCAGCTCGGCAAAAACAAAGACGCCTGGTGCGCTGGTAACATCTGCGATCAATTTGGCCGCGGCGGCGCCCTTAAGGGACTTGGCCATCAGCAGGAAGGGCTCCAGCTTGGCCGAGAAGTTAGATCCTAGGTCCATTGAAAACAAGTGTAGGGTAAGGTCGAAATGAAGGGGAGGTGGGGGACGATAGCCCGCAACCCTAACAGATGCAAAGTTGAACGTATAGCCACAAAATTTTGAACTCGATGCAAAGATTAAAACTACGGCAAAAGTATTTGGATAAAATGAACGACGGAATTGGACCACAAGAAGAAACGACAGTGAAGGGTATACTTATCCCATATTACAAAACATGCGCGCACCGTTAACAGTGGAGTCCCTTCTTCAGCCTGCGCCTCCAACCGACACCCGATTCATCCGTCAATTTAACGCCGTGGTCCAAAAGCCGCTCCGCCACTCTGACCCAATTACTTTTACCTATTTCATGTCTGTGATGCATCAGCAACAACCCCAGTTCGAAAAACGTAACACACTTACTCGCTAGTCGGCCATCTGATATAAGGGAAAGTGACCTGCCGAAGAGCGGGGAAGGTAGCAACGCTGAAGGATGTGAAGAACGGCTTCCATTTTGTTCCGCCTTGCGCCTGAAGGAATCTGAGCAAAAAGAGGCCACACGGAAGGCTTTTGGTCAAACGTACTGCCGCCCCATTCGCCTTGAGTATTAATCTCTCGAACGATGTATGGTCAACGCTGGAGGTTAAGTGGGCCCCATTCGGGGGCTAGTAACGCGTCAGTCCTGAAAAGTTGCGTCGAGAAACAAGACCGACAGTTGGACCACAGTAAACAGTCAAGTCCACCATCGCCGGACAACGATCGAAAACATTCGTGACATTCAAAGTCATGAAATAGACTTCCAGCGTCCGAATCTTGCTGCCATGTTTCGCAAGGAAGGAGACAATGTTCGAACTGTGAACCGAAAAAAGCAACATGGCGAAGAGCGACCAAACTTCGCCCATAAAAAATCAGCATGAATACAACGATGTGGTGTGAAACGCACTCCATCTCAGTCAAAACGGTCAAAAGCGACCCATCCATAGCTGAAAGTGAGAGCTCTTCGAGATTCGCCAGGGCGCGACAGGGATCGACGAAGATTTCATATCGAAGCTGCCCCTTGAATCCGATGGACAGGGACCGGAGATGGGTGGAACGAGGAAAATACAGACGGATTTTGTACCGTGGACCCTTTCGCGACTTGGATTCCTTCCAACCTGACCAGAGTGGGGCCAGAATGCTTTCCCAAGTCACTAAACGCCTTGCATGTCATACCGAAAGGAGCCTGCCCAATCAAATTAAGGAGTCTAATTCTTGGAAGTGCGGGCCGCAAGTTTATGTGCGCGTTGGTAGACAAATACAATGTCCGCACTCGAGAACACAGGATCGGATCCGCGTTCAAGTGGACCATAAGATCGTCAAATTGCCATGGGGTTCGGAGGATGATGGCCTCGTAAAAATACGGCAGCGCTAGTCTCTGTGTACAATGAACTTGAGGGAGGAGTTGCGATTTTGAACAACTTACCGCAAACATCTTCGATACGAGAACTATCCCCAGTCGAGGTTTCGATCGAGTTCTGTCGTTATTAAATGTCAAGACCGCGGCGAAACTTATAATGCGTTCCCAAATATCCTCTGTTACTGAGGCAGTAGAGAACTGGAGAGGTCGTGGGGTGGCTGCGGTGAAGGAGAAGCAGATGGAAAGTTCATCGAACTGCAAGATAAGCGTGAGCACCTGTTTTAACAAAGAGCGGAAAAAAATTACTCGTCGTTTTGGGATGTCGACCGGGGCTTTAATGAGGCCACGAAGACTCGGATCAGCCAGAGCTGGGGCATTGTAACCGCGGTAAAAGTAGTCGGGAATCTTGAAATTACTCGTCTCTTTTAAACTGAATGCTCCGCACTGATGGGTTTTGCGCTATTAAAACAAGGTAATGGGGGATGGTGCGGGTGACGGGTATAGCTGGAATTATGACAGTCTTGAGGTTTGGAGCCTCTTTCAAAGCTGATCCAATCGCTTCCGAGGCCTCTCTTGAATGATAATAGTTATTGTTCGAATACGGTATTTCAAACACAGTCTAGATTGACAGGATAGTGAGTGCGATAATAAGATAACGATGATAGAATACGTACGAGATTCTTCCATCCCTTGATACACTGTGTGACAGCGTCCGTGAAGAAGGTGAATATTCTTCTTATTGCGAGTGCCTTCGGTGTCATGTAGGACCACGCGGGTGGGGTTTATCAAGGGCAGGCCGCGAATGAGGCCTCCGACATTGTCGTCTGACCAAATGTTGAGTGAGATGAATATGTCGGTTATGTTCGGAGCAGCTTTGATAATTTTGAACATGGAACCGCCATATCCGCCTTCAACGCGTAGCTTCTTGATAAATCGTCCCAATTCTTGTTATCACGCAGCGCGCTGTCGAGCGCTGCAGCTTGCGCCTTGGACCGAAGGACCACGACGTGATAGAGAAGAGGAGGTGGCCACACGAAGCCATGCTTTGGAGACGAGGAGGAAAGCAGAACTTGATTCAGGAGTATACAGCGAATGGGGAGTTCCTCGAGGTATCGGGAAAACGCGTCGTCTGACACCTTGAGTGCGGGGGAAAGAATCTCGGAGAACGATCTCGTCTGGAAGGTGTTGGCCATGTGCCTGTGATTCGCGGTATCATTGACTGTTTCTCCGATAGAAACTGGAGGGCGTGTATGTACCTCCCGTCTTAGAGCCAGGAAACAACGTCAAAAGGGTGGAGTCGTGGACTAAAAGAGGGGCTGCGTTACTTGTCACGCATTGTGACACACATTCTAGGCTGAGCTCGTTGAGGCTCGCTCAGCCTCAGCCTCAACGTAGAACAAACATAGAAAAGTCATAATCTCAAGTGGTTCTCAGAAGACAGTCGTTCAGAAATCGCTCGCGTACCCAATATTATCCTGCTTCTCATCCTGGGCCTACCTGGCCCTTGTAATCAACCTATCAAGAGCTACTAGTATCGAGTGAACTCCTCGGAATGTCTGCAGCACTGAATAGTCCCCTCATCAGTGGCTCCTTACCACACAAAAGGCGGCTCACCAGGGCTGGAACCACTACTGCCATGGCCTCAGAACTCGGGTACGCGAATCTGTCACAGGTCTTACCCACCTTGACTGGTCTGGGTCTGTAGCCAAGAAATGATTCAGTGCTCGCCTAGTGAATTTGAACACTTCCGCAAGAGCGAAGACGAGCTCAAGACGATCAAGAATCGCGGTGTGCGCGAGTTTTACCAACAACAAAGTCAGAATGAATCTATATACGCGTTTTTATCTCATTCTCTTCTTTAGATGAGATACTGGACAGCTTCCTGGAGGTGGAGGCGGTTTTAACGTCGACCCTTCCTGATAACATATACGGGACGTTTGCGAATCGTCGGATCTTCGACGGACCTTCAGTCCTGTCGCCCATTGCCGATGATGAGGAGGCTGAACGGCAGCCATTACTCCCGGATACCGAGTCGAAGGAGAAGAAACGGGAACGCGCGGATAAAATTGCCTTGAATGGTGCGCACAATTGAGGTCCCCGCCATTCTGTCCTATATCGTCCATTAGTGAATATGCTCGTGAATATTTTGCTGTTAGTGTCCAAAGGCGGTGCGGTGCTGCTTTCAAACTCCATATCTCTCCTGGCGTCCTTTGTCGACTCGGCCCTCGACTTTCTCTCAACACTCATTATCTGGGGTGCAGATTTTGCAGCGAAGAGAGAGGACCGTGGCTCTAAATACCCTACCGGCAAGAAACGGTTCGAACCCCTCGGAGTCCTCATTTTCTCCGTGTGTATGATCGCCTCATTCTCCCAAGTTCTCGTCGAAGCCCTCAAAAACTCTTTGGCGAAGAAACCGGCGAAATCGGCACAGTGTCGTTGTTCGGGAAAGCGTGCGTATTTTGGATCACTGTCCTGCGCCAAGCTTCTATACAACGATATTTTCAAGTACAATGGTCGCGACGATTGTCGTCAAGAGCGTGATATGGGTCTGGTGCTCCAAGTTTCAGTCAAGTGGGATACAAGCGTTGGCCCAGGTTTGTATTCCATCGCAATTTCAGAATCGCGCCTGAATAGATTCACTGCAGGATGCCAAGGTTGATGTGATGTTCAATGTCTTTTCCCTAATAGTCCCTTGGGTCGGCGAAGTTTTGAAGATCAGAGAACTTGATCCTTTGGGTGGCGCGCTGCTCAGTATTTGGGGTCAGTCTGCGCATGATCATGATCCAGCGGAGCGCTCACATTCCACAGTTATATCGAATGGATGCAAACATTACTGGAAAATTTGTCAAGCTCTCCGGACGCGTTGCGAGCAACGACCACCACTTCCGCATCCTCTATCTTATATCGCGTTTCAAACCAGTGATCGAGGTCTCGTACCTCGAAGTCTAGTGAGCTCTCGCCCCTCAATCTTTCGTTCGCGGAGCTCAGTGCATTCCCGAACCAGCCACATTGGTGACGAGCTGATCGTCGAAGTCGACGTGATTCTCCCTTTACACACAAGTCTCGCGTACACACACGACATAGGCGAGACGATCCAAGTCGATCGAAGCCCTCGACCTTGTTGCGCGCGCTTAGTGAGTTGCTTTGTTTAGACTTTAGGGCCGACGAGCGGAAGTTAACCACCCATCTGTTCAAGTGTCCATCTGGACTACAGCAGCGCTAATCCCGCGCAACATGGCGGTAGGCCCAAAACTCCTCCTGGCAATGGCAAAGCGCTAGCATAAGGACCGGATATGTCTAGCATACTCTCTGCATTCAAACACGCATACTAGACGGATGTGTAGGAGGCGACAGTCAAGGCGTGGCCCTCGCGCCGCAGACATCCTGGCGGGTCACGGTTGGTCTTCGTCGCCAAAGAATTACCGTGACATTTTGTGAAAATTCCTCAATAAATTATGAGGCTTATACTTGTTGAGACCAAGACACTCTACACAGAAACAGTCGTCTCTCTAGGCATTCGTACAGTATAAACACGCATGTACACCTACATAACATAGTTTCTGGATTGGCTTAAAGGCATTAATATTTTCACGTTGATAGGTACAGTCTCAAAATTAGGGCCAAGCAGCTCATCCCATGACATTTTTCATTGCGACGGAACTTACAACAATGCCGTCTACTACGGCATGCTCACGCTCGAGGTCGTCCTTCGCCTCACGGACGGCCACTTCGCCCCCGAGTTTGTGATACTGCGTTCATTCAGAGGAGAGCCTAAAAACCACCGGCGCGACATACCTTCTTGACCGCCGTCCAGTCAGTGAGATCCCGCAAATCTGCGAACGACACCTTTGTACCCTTGACAACGGCATCCATCTCGCGTTCGACGCCCTCAGCCGACGACTCGGGACCGGCAACGCGCACCACAACGAGGGCCGTCGTCGCATCGGACACACCATACCGGCGCATCGCCTCCGATATCTGGCAAAGTTAAGTCTCGAAACGGGCGTCGAAGCGCAAAGAATAAGCAGGACGCGCGTTGTTCGGGGTTGAGCGCCCAGATGATCTCGGAATGCACCGTTTTCGTGCGCAAGGCGCCTTGAGCGTGCGCCAAGACGGCCTGGTACACTGCGGTGCGCAGGTGGGTCACGCTCGTGATCTGTGCCAAGCGTCAGGGCGGCGTCCAACGGGTCCAAAGAAGAGTAGAGACGAGCCGCGCTTCGATGAAGGCGAAGTTGAGCGCTTCGCGTTCGCGTTCGCCATCGGGACCCTCGGCGGTCGACGCTGTGATGAGGCGCTTCCGCAGCAGATCGGAGTCGGATACGTTCGTGTACAAGGCTGCGTGCACAAAGGATAGATGTGGCGGAAAATGAGCTAGCTGGTAAGATTGCATGAGTATGTGTGTTTGGCTCTTATTTGGCGAGCGGCGACACCAAAAAACTTTATTTGAGTCTCCATCTAGCCTCTACTTGAACTCGAGTGTATGTAATTTACAGTTCTAATCTACACGACAAGATCTAATCTCTCTTGTCAACCTTCTTTGGTCCACTGACTGTAAATAACAGACTCCCACAAAACACCATAACGGCGCCGATCCCTAGCTCTGCGTTCCACTCGTTCCCGAACCACCACACGCTAAAGCAGAGACTTATGGCCTTTCGAGTGGTGAGAACGAGATTCGTAGATACAGAGGATACCTGCTGTTTAACGCAAATGAAATTAAAATCGAGTACTAGAGCGAAGAAGGATGCGACGACACTCACTGATGAGAGTCTGTTCACGCCCGAGACGCAGACGAGTTGGGAGCATAAGTTCAGCCCGAGAATCAGCCAAGATCCCATTGCTGAGGAGTCATTGGTCGATTCCGACAGACTACGCAGTCCCTGCTGGACATCGCGGACCAGAAATAAGAAAACCGGAAGGGACAAGAAGTGCTGGGAATGATATAAGACATTTCCCCCATCAAAAAATATCGAGATTGAATACCGTATAAAACACCCCTTCTCTCCAACAGGGACCGAACTTTCTATACGTCCGCTCTTGCAGCAGTCCGTAGAGTCCCGAGAGAAGCAAAGATGTGACGAGCATCGCGACGCCTATGGTGTATTTGCGCAGGTCTTCCGCAGACTGGACATGGTCACTCTGTTTTGCCGCAGCCGCTGGCGATGGTCGGGCCAGGGTCGCAAGAGCCACTCCAGCTGATACCAAGAGCACAGAGACCTGGCAACAGCGAGGGTCAGCAGTTATATTGAGCACAACTGCTCCAACTAACCACTTGCATTAGTGTGTACCGCCGTCCGGCAAATAAGAAGCCAAAAAACATCGACACAGCCAATCCTATTCCGTGTTAGCCACGCGACAGAATTATTTCAGAAGCGATTCACACCAGCGGATCGGAAAACGATAAGAACTGTCAGAGGAACTTTATAAGCAAAAGCCCAGTTGTTCAACAAGGATCCGGTCGTCAGCAGAAGCACTTGAGCAGCCCAATGCTTCAGAGGGACCTGGCGCGGCTTGAAACGGGGTAATCGATGACCGGGATGGAACACCAAAAATTCAGGCAGGCCTTGGGCGGCAATGAACACAACTTGAGAGAAAGTGAGCGCCGAACCTAAAGTGTGCAGGTCAGCCGACTTTGAAATGAACTCGATATAGTGAAATCGTCACCGATTCTGGCGTTCATATTGAGCAACTGCTCGTAGGCCCAAACATTTCTGTTTGGCGTGAATATTTGCAGCGGTGGGTGGGACGCGCAGAGACTTACACGCAACAGCCGCCCATGACCATGGAGAGGATAGAATAGTAGTCCAGCAGGGCAGGTGTGGCTTGGGACAGACGTACACCGGGATCTACAGATTCGGTCGAAGGGATTGGGTCTCTGGCATCACCGTTTGCGACCTTTCGTCGATTCCGAGACATGAGTCTAGTCTCCGTCCTGGAATTACTTATTCTAACCGTTGAGGTACTTAGATAAAATGAAGAGTTGGCCATTGGTTGGCCACGTTTTACGCCAAGGCATGATCGTGGGGCCTCGATGAGTAAGCCGTATGACGTGAAAATAGGGGCTTGTAAACAACTGTGGCTATTGCTCAATTATCCTTCAGGACAGCTTCAAATCGCAGTCGGTTGTACATCATGGACCAGTTACCCGAGTTATCCAGACAATCAACTCTGCAGACATCGACTACCTCGCTGATGATTTCCGTTGCTTCGCTATCGGGAAAATCTTTCAAGATGCTTTTCCTGACGAAGACTTCCAACCACCCCTTTAAACCGTCTTCCAACGGGGTAGCTCTGGGCGAAAGGGAAATTTGTAGGGGCTCGAACGAAGCCGCGATCAAAAGCTAACGGACGTCAGTGGACCAGCAAGACATAATCAACATCAGCTTACCTTGGTATAATCCTCGACAGAAGGGAAGAACCACGGATCCAAAGGAGAAGGATTATGACCACGAGATTTGAGGACGCTGTGCAGAGCGCTTCTGACGCCTGTGAAATAAGAGGTATCAGAGAGCAAGTGCAACAAACTTGGTTAGTCGTACCGATGCAATTCATCGCGCCTCCCATCTCCGCAACAAAACGTCCACCGGGTTTGAGAATCCTCTTGACGCTCTCCAGCACACCAGCCGGATTGCGTTTACACCAATGCAATGCGGCATTACTAAACGCGGCATCGAACTTGAAGTCGGGGTCGCTATTGTTGAACTCCGCTATGGGGATGTCGAGATCCTGAATGTCAGACACAAATG